>CM076582.1:411612789-411780467 GCA_034641835.2 Pinus albicaulis
GAGAATTGGTGAAGGATTATTCCTATCACCTTGGGCTTAAATAATTCCTATCAACTTGGGCTTAAATATCATCTTCCCATAGCTTCATTGCAGATCTGGCATTAGGAAAAAGGTTATTAACCTCCTAGCGGAAGTATTCCCTTCGGGAATAACGTTGTTCATTTTGCAGATCTAAAAGAAGGAAGGAAGTTGCTAGTATTTCAGCTAGAAATCCTATGATGGATCATCCCCTCACATTTCCATCAGTATTTCCATCATACTGGAGCTTATTGTAGCATTTTTCAATAGGCATAAGGCCTCTCTTTCCCTCCCAACACATTTTCTAGAGGCAGTTCTGTTGCAGCAGCTGCAATCATCATTGGAGGATTGAGAAGCTAGATCTAGAGTTTCTAGTTCATAGATCTGAAGAAGGGATCAACCCTTCAAGCATAGATATGATATGATATCATATTTCAGCCATATATTTGTCAGATATAGCTTCAGATCTGTATTTCCCAACATATCAAGGACCAAATCCTAGGGAGGAGATTTTCCTAAGTTGCAGATCTAGAAAACCCTTTCTGGGTTATCTTGGGAATCCATCACATTGGCCAGATCTTGAATCTTTGCATCATCTGAGCTCTATATTTGAGTAGATCTTAATTTTCATTTTTAGCCTCCAACTATATATTCATATTATGCTGAGGGGACATCGTAGTATTTGCTTCAGTGCCTCTCCAACTACGTTGTACCTGTTGTAGCTTGTTTTCTGGGTATTTCTAGACCATCTCTTTGGCTAGATCTACTCATATTTTGTATAGGGTGTAACGGATTCTTCTCCAATCTAATAAAATGGCTCAACTTCTCTGTAAATTCTAATGTTGACTTAAGATTTATTGCTTATCTTGCTGTAAGTTCTTATATTGTGTGAAGTATTATTGCATTCTCCCTTTTGGGATACTACAGTGGTATTAGAGCATGATCTTTGGCCCAACTTGTGGACACTTCATCTTTTTCAGAAGTAGATAGATGAGATATATCATGGAGGAAGAAAATTCTACCACTCATTTCTGTAGATATATGCAAGATCTCCCCAAGGAGGTCTATCAAATGAAAGAGGCAAGGTAGAAAGAAGATCCAAGAAGAAGTTGTGATGAGGAAGGCCCCATCACTTCCTATTAGCAAAGAAGAGAACGAGAGAATCCTAGATCTCCTCATAGATCCACTATGCCCACTTTCTTTGAAGGAGGTGAAGAGTATAGAAGTGAAGGAAGGAATTAACCTGAGACTCATGAGACTGTCAGTCTATATCTTGAAGAGTACAAATCACAGTCTAGAGAATTCAAGGAGAAGCTAACTCTCCAACAATTCTTCAAAATCAAAGAAGAAAGAGGCATAATAGATTCTATTTGCCTACATTTGATGGATCTTACTCAATCACTTTCAGGGCTTGGAGGAGAGAGTTAGATACATTTTTCAGGCTACATCCTATGGCTGAAGAAGAGGTTGTCCAAATTGCAGCACTTCATCTTTTAGATGAAGCCAATGATTGGTGGTTTGGTCACATGGAGCATGCAAGGGTGACTAAATATTCAGATTTCTTTAACAAGTTGAGAAATAATTTTGATGTAAAGAAGACATAGATGTGCTACAAAGAGATATTTCCCAAGGAGAAGGATGTCAATCTTGTTGCTATGGACAAGAAGTCACTACATTCACCACTAGCTGCAGAAGTACTTACATCCAGAGAAGAGACACTTGCATCTTTGCAAGATAGTCTTGATTTCTTGACACATGGAGTGCCATGCATGATTCAGGCGATGCATGATGAAGAGGGGGAAGATTCGAATGTTGGTACACTTGGAGAAGAACATATATCACTCTTACCAATAGTTGGAGGCACTATTGTCTTGGTTGGAGGAACTCTTGTGATCTGTAAAGAGGTTCCCACATATCAGTTGAGACAAGGTATGCATACACATTCATCACCTATTGTTTCAATAGATCTTATTGAAACTTATGGGGACATTCCATCAGGGCCAACATATAACCAAGGGTTGGAACATAGTGCTGATTTGAAGCAGGAACATATCACAGTGCAGAGAACCCTTGATCTAATCAAGGAGAAGATGAAAAGCTATCCTAGTTTGTCATGGATGAGCTATATTCAACCTCTTGAGTTGAAGTGTAGAGTTTGAAAAGAAGGGATGAGAATAATCATTTGTACAATTACTGGTTGTGAGATCGGTATTGTACCTTTCTTTGAGGCAGTTTATGTATTACCTTGCAGATCTGCAATGTTTTCACTTGGAAGCAGTGATAATGATGAGGTCCCATCATTATTGGAGCATTCTGAAGGTATCTTCACTCATGAAACAATGGAGGTAAAGATGATAAATGGTAGACATCTATATATGAGAAACCTTCTCTCCTTTCTTGATGACACTTTCTCAATGAGGATTTCATAGCTCAAAGAGAAACTTCTACCTACAGCAGATCCACAACCTCATTGGTTTTGGAAGGCCATGGATGAGAAGAAGGTCTCATGAAGAGATCTCAAATTCCGCTAAGGGGACAATGTAGTATTTACTTCAGTGCCTCTCCCGTTACACTGTACCTATTGTAGCTTATTTTCTGGGTACTTCTAGACCATCTCTTTGGCTAGATCTGCTCATATTTTGTATAGGGTGTAACTGATTCTTCTCCAATCTAATAAAATGGATCAGCTTCTCTATAAATTCTGATGCTGTCTTAAGATTTATTGTTTATCTTACTGTAAGTTCTTATATTGTGTGAAGTATTACTGCATTCTCCCTTTTGAGATACTACATATTTCTTCGCAAGGTTCATCCTCCAGTGGAGTCTTTGGATTTGATTTTAAAACTGATTTGGAGTCTCCAGGTGGATGATTTCAGCCTTAATTTTTCTGATCACTATCCACCATCAACAATCAGATATGATCCTTTTATGCTTTCCCAGGGAAGATCTGTCACTTCGTTCCTCAGTATGCTCACCAAGATGCTAGCAATCCACCGAATCTCCGAGGCTGAGAAGAGACCAACAAAGGTAACCAGAAACCAATATTTCTCCAATTAGCTAGCCCAAATAGGTAGGAGAGGGGTCTCTCTAATGGATATCAACCAATATGACTTGATCAATGAGATATTAGGCTAGGTATAGTAGCACAGGGGTTTGATTTATTGAATTGGGTGCTAGATGACTGAATTAGGTCAAAGAGGTAACTAGGTAAAGGAAAATAAGATCAAAATTATAGGCATCTGATGGGGAAAGGTAGGTAGGAACTCTAACATTTTAGTGTTCTTAGGTGTTATGGATCAGATCAGTGAGGTGCTAAAAAGAGCATGAAACTACATGAATTATTTTTAAATTAAAGAAATGAAACAAATTATGATGATTCTCCCAAAAGAGAGAATAAAACATTTATTCTTCTTATAATACTTGAGAATTAAACTTATAATAGAAGTGGAATGAACATGGCAAGTACATTCATACATATGCAACAGAAGAGGAAACTACATCAAAAAATAGTACCACAAGAATCCCACCAAAATATATCCATCTCATCCAATATATTCCTGCCAAAATCTGAATACACTAGTGTCTCTGATCAATACAACAACATCCAAACTTCCTTAATTAGTGAAGAGGTGAAAGATATAGGAAAGAAACAACTTCTCCCAACCTCATGGGTTGAATCCTTGAGTTGAGGAGCTGATCCGCAAAAGGTTGAATTGAAAACCCAAAGACTAGGGAGGTCAAACAAACTCTCCCCTAGTTTTGGTGAAACTGATTCATTCATCCATGAAAACAATTTTACCTAATGTATTTACCATATATTAAATCAAAAATATCTTAATTACATTTACATCCATCATTTACATCAGTAAAATCATGAATTTCCATGGTCAAACTCAGAAAACTAGGAAACAAATCAGGAAAATCATAGAATTGTGAGGAGCGCAGTGCCAATGTGAAGAGCGCAATGCCAACTTCAATCCAATTTTTGAGGGGGTTTCTGATGTTTAAATTGATCTCAAAAAATATCATTAGAAATATCTTCCTATCTAGTTTCCAAAAATGTACTTACTTTCAAAAAATGATGAGTTATAGCCCTCCAAAAGTTGAATCTCACAAGACTGGTCAGGAGCGCAATGCCTGCTTGAAAATGAGGGCATAAATGTCATTTTGAGATGTTTTTGGCCATTTATCCTTGCCATATTTTCAAAATTGGTCAAAATTGGATGTTTTCTACCTTCTGAATCCAATGATGGTATTTTTTTTTCATTTTGAGTCCCCTAGGAGAAGCGAAATGCCTAGGGCATTGAGCTCCTGATATTTAAATTATGTTGAAGACTGTCAGAAGTTTGCACAAAAACCTAAAATTGAAAAAAATGCTCAAAAAATCTTCAAAATTGCTATGTGCAATGATGATGAATTACTAAGAAATCATAGAGGCCTCATTAAGGATGTTAAGTTTCCTCTTCTCCTTTTTCTTGGCTAGGGTTTCCTGCAATTTGTTGTTCAACTGCCTAATCTTGATGTTACAAATCTTGTTCCTAGTTCGATAATGGTGGGCCATGTGGGTTAGAATATGATTGAATTTTTTTGCCTTTTGTAGAAGCTTCTCCAGGTGGATGTTGGTCTTGCCAAGCCAAATTTCCCTATTCTCATCAATTTTATTGGCAATTATCTTTCCCAAGGTGAGCTTTTCTGCCTACGATGCTCTTTAAGGCCTATTGTTTTGGGTCTCTTATTGGTGGTTGGAGCCTCATCATGTTCCATCATTGAATTAAATTTGGTATCGTGTTTCTTTGCCTTCAAAAACTCTAGTTCTAAGAGTATTTGCTTGTCACTGGGATGCATTTTTTCTCGCTCAAGGTAGGAGATGACAAATTTGGCTCTTGCCAAATTTTCTTTTAATTCCCTAATCTTGGCAGATTTCTCTTGAATTATCAGTATTGAGTTGTCATGCTAATATATAACAACCAAGCACACCAAGTTAAACTCTCTATCTTTCTCATAATGAAGGTCTTCCTTTTCTTCCATGTTTCAGTTGTGTTTTGGGAAAAACCCTTGGGAAGAAGGGGAAGGGGAAGGGCATAGGATAATGCAGTTAGGGTGTTGGGTTGGCTAAGGGAAAATTTAGGGAAGTAGGGAAGGGATTTAGGGAGCTGTGGGAAGTGACGGGAGGGAAAAAGGCTTAGGGAGATAGACTAGGGAACTCAATTACAGGGATTTTGTTTTGGTAGCTAGGAAATGCCACCTAGATTTAGGATTTTGGGAAAGGAGCTAGGGAAAAGGGATTGGAGGAGTACATGTAGAAGGGAAGTTTCTAGGGACTGTGAGGAAGGGATATAGGGTCCAATGGAATTTAATTCAACTTGGTAGGAGGAGGATTAAGGTTTCTTTACCCAATTTTGTTGTGGCATATGAGGGATATTTAACACCATGAATTCTTAATTATAAACTTAAAAAAGCGGTTGGAGGAGGTAAAAATTACACGGAAATAACCTAAGAGGAGTTTAATTGATGAAGAAACCAATTTCAAGAGGTTTCGATAGATGTGGGAAAAATTTTGCAGGAGCGCAATGCATATGATAGGAGAGCAGCGCGAAGCCCAAGAGTGCATTGCTAGAATGCTAGGAGCACGACGACACCTTAAAACCTACTTTTGGATGACTTTTCGAAGTCCAAATTGGGAACATGATATCTCGTTGGAAAAAATTTTCTATTTACTACACAATGGACCTATCAAGCACTAACAAGGATTGATTATATCCCCTCAAAAATCAATTCTCCCAAGATTGGTCCAAAAGTGAAAAATGGGGGTGCAAAACGTTCAGTGTGCTCTTGTAGGCCACTTTTGGAGGCCTTCCTGAACTTCACATTGATGGCATGATATCTCATTGGAAATATCTCTCTGTATAGTTATCATTTGATTCATCAAGAAAGTCATTTGGACGCTCCAGATAGGAGAAATGCTGAGTTTCCCAAGGTCACACCATAAGTGCAACAACTCTCTTGTAGCAACTATATTTTTGACATTTCTCCCAAAAAATAACACCTATGTAAAAACGAAGGACATTTTTCTTCCTTGTTGAATGATTAACAAAAACCTCTTTCAGTTTTGTGAAATTTATCTCCATTTCTTCATAAACATACTTTGAAGAAAAATTTTCCCTATGTGTGGAAAATGATTTTTCCCTTGGAATGAATTCTTAAAAAATTATGGAGAAATGATTTTTATGAGATGAAATGGCATCTTATTTAATTAAATTTTATGACTTGGATTGGGACCGAGATTTCCTCAAATTTATGGTACAGACTGGTGCAATTTTGTTTTTCATGGCCTTGAAAACCCTAATACCTAATGGAGACTCTAACTGAATGAAACCATGATAAAAATGACTGAAATAATAATGAAAACTCTTGGTGATAGTACACTCATAAACATGGTGAAATGAGCCAGCAAGTGATGAAAAATTTGAAAAGAGTGAGGTCTGACCTAGGACTACCTCCAGTGACCAAATTTTTGCACGATGGCCTAATGGAATGAAAAAAATTTCAGAATGGGACCGTAATATGATATGAAAAGATATTTTTTGATCACTGGTGGAAGGATGCAAAAAATGACACTAATACCTTATAATCCCTAGTAGAATGGAGTGGACAAAATAAATAACAGGTGCATTTTGGAAGTTTCCCGAGCTATGCTACATGATAAAAAGTTTCCGAAATTCCTCTAGGGAGAAGCTACAAATAAAACATTATAGGTGTGAATCCCGAAATTAGACATCTCAGGGTATCTAGTTTCCCCATGTATTTCCATCTTCCAATGGACAAGAGGAACAAGTTGGAGGATGCTAGAAAGAAAGGTAATTTTGTTGGATATTGTGAAAATTATAAAGCATTTAGAATATATATTTCTGGTCAAAGGAAGTTCGATTTTATCACGGATGTAACGTTCGATGAAGATTCCACCCTTGGAAAAGAAAGGGACCTTCCTCCCCCTACCATTGATACAAAAGGTGATGATGACATACTAGAACATACTTTTATGTCAGAATCTAAGAAGGAGATATTTGATGATTGCATGGACCCTATGGACCCCTTGGATCCTCCTCTAAGTGATCCCCCTTCCAAGAAGAGACCATTATGGCTTAATAATTTATAGGATGCTGAGATATATTTTCATACCAAAAGGACCTTTAGACAAAGTAAGAAGCCATGCTAATATTAGGGATATGTTATGGATATGAGAACTATAATCTAGGTTGAACCTCCCACTTTTGAAGAAGTTGTGAAAGAACAAGTTTGGAAGGATTTCCATGGTCGAAGAATACACATTGGTTATGAATAATGATGTATGGGATCCTATGTAGAGGCTTAAGGAAAATTCTATCGTAACTTCAAAATGGATATAGAAGATCCAATATGGAGCTGATTGAACCATTCAAAAGTACAAAGAAAGGTTTGTGGCCCAAGTTTTCTCCTAGAAAAAGCCTGAGAAGACTATGACGATATATCTTCTTCCATTTCCCACTACACTACTATTAGCTCGATTGTTTCCCTTGATGTTAGTAAAGGACAAACACTTCACCATATGGATGTAAAGTTTAGATTTATTCATGGAATTATACAAGAAGAAGTATATATTGAACAATAGTAGGGTTTTGAAGTAAAGGACAGGAAGACTAATGCCTACAGGTTGAAGAAATCATTATATGGTTTAAAGAAAGTTCATCGAGCCTAGTATTCCCATATTAATAATTACTATGTGAAGCTAGGATTCACAAGAAGTAGTGTTGATCCAAACCTCCACTTAATATTGGTCCACAATATTCCTTTGATTTTGGTTTTATATGTCAACGATCTGTTTTTGATAGGTAGTGAGCCCCTGATGCTTGAGTGTAAGAGGGATTTTGCCTCAAAATTAAAAATGAAGGATATTGATATGATGCATTACTTTCTGGGACTAGATGTATGGAAAATACCTAGATAGATTTTTTTTTCTTAAGAAAAATATGTTTTGAAGCTATTGGAAATATTCAAAATGAATGAATGCAAGTCCCTGGACACACTGATAGGGATTAATTTCAAGAAGTTATTTGAAGATTCTACTGGACCTAATTTGGAGAATGCTTTTGAGTATCAAAAAAAATATTGGGGAATGGATGTTCCTTGTGAACACCTGTCTCGATATATGATTTTTAGTGAACACTTTGAGTCAATTCATGACTCAGCCCCTTCATGAAAATGAGTTTGTTTTAAAACACATATTGAGATATTTTCATGGGACGATTAACCTTGGTATGAGATATTATATTGATTTACGAATTCGTGGTTACATTGATGCTGAATAGGTTGGAAATGTTATTGAAAAAAAAAGAACATTTGATCAAAGTGTAAAATAATTGCAACAATTAATAATTATTTTTTAATAAATTCTTGTTAAAACCATGTATAATGCATGATAATAAAAAAATCACAATATTAAATTGAGAATATAATGGCATAATAATATAAAATTTACCATCTTAATTATGATACTCACCCATGGTATTCACCCATGGATGTTTTAAACCATGGTATTTACACATGGTATCATAATTTATTATATTTTCTTGTGGTATTCACCCATGGATTTTGTAAACCATGTATTTACCCATGGTATTTGAAATGTAACAGGAGACATGACTCTGGATGAAAGATATTTGTAAAAAGTATAAATATGAAACTTCACTATGGAATAAATCATCCGTTTTCTCATAGTGGAGTAAATCATCCTTTTTCTCATAATGTAGTCACATGGTATGTTACCCATTTCAATAAATATTTTTGTTATTTTTCTTCAATATTTCTCTTACTCATTAAGTTCTTATTCCTTTTCCATTCATGAAGTTTCCATTGTTAAAAAAATTGGATCACGATGATATTAATACATTATATCTCAGGGAAACTATGCAACTGAATGCACTTGAGATACAGTATTACTAGGATGTTTGACTTGTTGGGAAGTTTTAATGTTTTATTCTTGTGTCAATATTTAAGTCTCATGGATTCTCTTGTCTATTTTTGTGTGCATATCCTCAATGAGGTTAGGGTAGAAAGAGCTCATACTCGAACTATTGCAACTTTTGAAAGACTGTCCTCATAGAATCCAGCAACCTCACATGGAAAACATAAATAAAAATGACAGAGTAGGACATCCTATTAAATTGTTTCTCAAGGAAGCACTTACATGATAGAGGAATGAGATGATGGAGGCTTTTACAACATGTAATTGTATGGTGAGAATTTACAAACAAAATACACTTGATCTCTACTAGGAAGATCAACAAGAAAACTATATCAACACAAATATTGGCCAACCACATAGAACCCTTGCCACTAAAGTCAATTTTCTAGGTTGCATATTGCAAACATTACTATTGGCCCACAAGTGTAATAGGGTACCTATATCCTCAGACTTTATTCATCATGGTTATGGGTCAACCACACAAAATCATTTCTACTAAAGTCCAATTGCTAGGCCGCACACTGTCAACATCATAGTTGGCCCATAAGCATTAGAGGGTATTTTTGTCCTTGGATATTTGTTCATCAAGGTTAAGGTTTAACAACACAAAACCCTTGTCTTCAAAAACACTTGGTTTTGGGTCATCCACAAACCCAAAATTATTCTCCTATTCAACAAAGGCTTCCTGAGATGGAACTTTATGGAATGGGGACCATTTCTTCTTAAGGGGTCAGGTTGAAAAGTGGAAAATAACTTGATCTAGATTGAAAATAATTACAACAATTAATAATTGTTTTTTTATCAATGGTTGTAAAACCATGGGTAATGAATGATGATAAATAAAATAAATGATAATGTTAAAGTGAGAATGTAATGCCACGATGCTTTCAATTTGATCATAATTAGGATACTCACCCATGGTATTCACCCATGGAATTTGTAAACTGTGGTATTAACACATGGTATCATAATTTATCATATTTACCCATGGTGTCATAATATATTATATTTTCCCATGGCATTCACCCATGGATTTTGTAAACTAGGATATCTACCCATGGTATTTAAAATTTAGTAGGAGGCATGACTCTTGGTGAAAGATATGAGTAAAAAGTATAAATATGTAACTTCACCCTGGAGTAAATCATCCTCTCATAATGTAGTCTCATGGTATGTTACCCATTTCAAAGTTATTTTCTGCAATATTTCTCTTCCGCATTGAGTTCTTATTCCTTTTTCATTCATGAAGTTTACTTTGTTAAACAGCTTGGATAAAAATTATATTAATGCATTATATCACATGAGAATTCTAGAGTTGAGCACACCTACAATTGGGATGGGTTACTTGTTGGGAAGTTTTCATGTTTTATTCTTATGTCAATATTTAAGTCTCATTCTACGAATGATCCATATCAGTGGTATCAAAGTGGAGCTCCTCTTGTATATTTTATCGCACATGTACCCAACGAGATCATAGTACAAGGAGCTCAACACCTTTGCAATATCATTATCTGTAATATTCCTAATTATCTTTCAACTACTGGGAATGTCAAATTTATATTTTTTCATTTAGATAGATGAATAAGAGGGTAGGGATACCCATAAATCTCCTTAGTAGGAATAAAAACACTTTTAGTGTGAATGTGGATCATCTTATCAGCTGGATAAAGTACCCTTATGTGTGAATAGAGGTTGAAGCATGTGGATGGGGTCAAGTTTGACCAAATCAACATTGCTGGTATGGAGCTAGTGGAGAGTTATTTGGGGACAATGTAGTTTTAGTGGGAGGGAGTCTCCATGATAGTTGTATCTTTAATGTGTGGGGCCAAGGGAGAGGAAGCTCAAAAATAATATAAGGAAGGGGATGGCAGCCATAAAAGGATTCTGAATATTGTTTATGTCTTGGTAATTTATGACTTTCTGCACATTTCAACTGTTTAGTGGAGTCTGTTGTGCTATTTAGCACAAGGTTGTTTACGAGTGGAAATCCCACCCTCATCCTTGGGGGACTTCGAGTGCCCACTCAAGAGAGGTTCATTGAGCTCCATTTCCACCATCTGGCATCATTCCAAGCTTCAACCATTATCCACATCGTAGTCTCCTATAGGATTGCGCTATTTTGTACGGCAGTAGCATTGAAGGGTTGATAGACTCAGTTTCTGAGATTTTTTTCTAGTGAGGGGAGCAACCCTTCATCCGGGAGGCTAGCAAGGAGATTCCTTGAGGATTGTTTCACCATCCAGCATCACACCAAGTTTTTTTCATCATCTATAGTGTAGTCTCATTCATAAACTGCATTATTATACAGGGCAGTTACAGTGGGGGGCTTAGTGCCCAAGTTAGTGAGTTAGATTCCCAGTGAGGGGAGTAGCCCTTCATCCGGGAGATCTATTGGAGTATCAACCATTTCTATATCAGATTAGCCACCTCCTAGTATTTATCCAGTTGCAGAGCATTTTTCAGCTCTAAGGCTGAATTTTGGAAATTTTGTATGTTGTGTATTTCCGGAAACCCTTCTGGGTTGTCTGGAATAGTGCTAGAAAGCCTAGATATCTGATCCCACCATTTTCTAAGAACTATATCAGCAGATCCATGTACTTTAATTTACAACAACAACTATCCCCAACAAAACTTGCTTTGTGTTAGACTCCTACATTCTTATATAGTGGTTGTTCTTCATGTTTTATGTACTGGGTTCTTAGAGGCTTTGTTAGGCGGATAAATTGTTCTTGCAGACAAGAAGGATCTCCCTAGTATCACAAGGATAGCTAGAAACAAAAAGGACAAATGTAAACTACTTTTTCTAGATTATGTATGATTTAGAATTTTCTATGATGAAGAAAGGACCTACCTCTGATCTAATGCTAGTTGTATTCTTCTTTCCATCACTCCAAAGATGTCACCTTTTAAGACCTGCAATCAAAGAAATGGAAGAGAATAAAAAGCACCTGCACAATGTACTAATTCATAAATCATAAATCTATCTTAATGATCAAGGAATTTAAGAAATAAGTCATTCAAGTAAACACATAAACAACTTATTGAGAAAATAGGATCCATTTATATTATCTTTAAATAAAAGAAGGAGTCTGACAACCGTGTTCACCTTGATGTCATACAGGTCCTTCTGGGGTCCGTAATAAGCATTTTCCTTTGGTCTAACAAGCCCTTCCACTCTTTGAACCAGCCTAAATACGAGTGTGTAATCGTTCTCGCATGGATAATGGCTAGCAAAAAGAGTATGTTTCTTCAACAATTCTCTTCTATAATGTAGTATGAAGTACAAAGAAAGTACCTTTTCACATATCAGTGTCTACCCTTGAGACTGAACCATGGCTTCAATTTATAGGAGAAGGAAAGTGGTTAGAGCTCCAAAATGGAAGGGATAGAGTCCTCTTATCAAGAGATTAAGTTCCAAAGACCAAGGAAGAGAGTCCTTTTATGAAGGGATGAATGTTCATAAATGGAGGGAGTAGAGGCTTCGAATGGATAACGCCTTTTAGAAGCTTCCAGTTGGGAGAATATTTGTCCAGATGGGCTTCTAGAACTTACTTTTTCGCTCATTTTACCTTTTACAGGGGTCCACAGTTTTAATGAACAGAACGTACGGTAGGTATCGCAATTTTTCTTTACAAAAGGTGAAGTATCGCAGGTAATGACTAGGAAAAGTGTGGAGCTAGGGTTTTTATGATTTTTATGAGCTTTTATCCGAATCCAAGACTTGATTTAGGAAATTTAGTGTTTTAGACCTCTAAGGGAGCATTATATAGGTAATGATGAACCCATATAGATAGTAAAATGTCATGGCGACAAAATAATGTGTAACAGATTGCCCCCTAAAGCGCGAAGTCTAAGATAATTTGAAGAGTGAAGTGCTTTATCATTCTGATGATTGGCTTATGGACACACCGGTTGAGACCTGTAAAAACATTTAATGCAAACATATATATATATATATATATATATATATATATATATATATATATAGATATATATATATGTATACATATGTATATCATTGCTGATGTAGGCATTCCGATACTCAAATCAAAAACTAACTAAAATGTTCTGATATAGAAATGATCTTAATATTACATTACTATTAGACACAATATGGATGTAGCCATTTGTCAGGAATAGTCTACTGCATAATGAATAATAAAACTCCTCGCAGCCTGGATGGTGGAAACTAGATCCAAGGTCTTGATTTCCGCTACCCGAACTAGTACGATTCTATCCATGCGATTGATTGTGTCGAAGTCGAACATGGTAGAAACCACTTGATTACCAGTCAATGATGTGAACTGTTAACAAGTGTGAGAGAAACCACCAATAATGACAATGACTCTAAAAGTACTCAATACAATCCATGAAGTGTGAATAAATGATTTGAAGTTGAACACTTCACAAAATCATTTGATCGAAAAGCGAGAAACCTTCCATTAAGGCATGCATATTCCAAGGTACTAAAGGGTTATAGATCAACTTCCTAGATGATATGTTGTCGTCTATAGAAAATGATCCGTCGTAGGAAAGCCTGCGACACGAAACCATTAGATCATGTTTTGTAGAAATATTTTGCAAGGACTAACTTATGGATGGTCAACGCAAATGGAGACAAATGTTTGCAAATGAATGGTTTATTTGAACTGTCCTCTTGAACACATAATGACACTATATATAGTTTGGTCACAATTGACCTAAAGCTAATACCCAGAAACCAGCTGAAGACTTTCAATGTGGTTTGATTAACTGATAGGCAAAGGATTTTCCCAACCCAAGTAGAAGTGTGACAAAAAGTGTCGTTTTGAAGAGTGGTATACTGATTTTTTACAAAGTTTAACAACTGGATCCATTTTCTCTCTTTTGCCCCCACCATTTCTGACAAGTACCTCTTTATTTTTGACAAGCTTGAGGAGGATAAAGTTTGCTTTTTATGTAAGCTCATCATTCAGATGAGTTCAACTTAGTATAAAATAGAACCTTAAGAAGGAGTGGTTCGTTCCTATTTGTAATCAACAGGTCCTTTACTATTTAGTCTTAACGAGTCTAGTATAGGAGAAAATCAATGTTTTTCAGTTTTAGGGAGTCAGAAGAAAAACTTAAGAAAACTCCGTGGGTGTACTTTTTCATAAATTTAGTCTCTCAAGCCTGAAAAAGAATAAAATAATACAGGAGAGAACTCTATTGACCATTTTTCGTAAATAGCCCCTTTTAGTCCGGAAAGGGGTAAACTTATACTTAGGGGAAAAATGTTTATTTCCTTAAAAGAGTTCGAATAGTCAAGTGCTGAACAATATTTTCATGTTTAGAGAGTTTGAAAAGGGCTTAAAAGAGAACTCCATAGTTTCTCTTTTTCGTAATTTTCAAGAGTTCGAAAAAGTGATAAAAGTATACTCATCTTGTTTCACTTTTTCGTAAGTTTTAACGAGTTTGAAAAAGGGATAAAAATGTACTCATAGCTTTCACTTTTTCGTAAGTTTTAATGAGTTTGAAAAATGAATAAAAAATTACCCATGGTTTTCTCTTTTTCATAAGTTTTAACAAGTTCGAAAAAGTAATAAAAAGCGTACTCATATGGTCAACTTTCAATTTAATTAATGAGCAGGAAAAGACGCAAAGAACTCAGCATTTTCATGTACATTTTACGAGCATGAAAAGAATAGCAAAAGAAGCTCTGGATTTTCATGAGTTTAATGAGTCTTGAAAATAATAACTGAAATGGAATCAAGATAGGTTTCATTTTTATACAAGCTTGAAATGTAGGAAAAATATGCTTGAAAATGGTTTGTTTCATTTTTACACAAGCTTGAAATGTAGGAAAACTGTGCTTGAGAATGGGTTTGTTTCATTTTTACACAAGCTTGAAACGTAGGAAAAATGTGCTTCAGAATGGGTTTGTTTCATTTTTACACAAGCTTGAAACAAAGGAAAAATCAAGCTTGAAAGTTTGAATTCCCCCCAAGTGTAACTTGCTAGAGCACATGCTCCCCAAGCTTCATTGCATTCAACTAAGTAGACTATTAGTTACTAATAGCTGGATGGAATGAAGGTTAATTTACGAGATCAGATGAAAGACTCGACTTTGACTAGGAGAGGATTTGTTTCATTTTTTAATGAGCTTGACACAGGAAAAGAACTATGCTCATCAGGGACCGGTTTCATTTTTTAACGAGGTTGACACAATAAATGGAACTATCCTCATAGACATGTTTCATTTTTTAACGAGGTTGACACAGTAAAAGGAATTCTCCTCATTACCCACTGATTCATTTTTTAACGAGGTTGACACAGTAAAAGGAACTTTCGTCTTGGTATTTGTTTCAATTTTTAACGAGGTTGACACAAGAGGAGAACCATCCTCCAGTTCTCTGTTTCATTTTTTAATGAGGTTGACACAGTAGCAGGAACTATCCTCATGGAAACTTGTTTCATTTTTTAACGAGGTTGACACAATAAAAGAGCCATCCTCATGGAATCTATCAATATACTCTCTACAATCTACCTACATAACCCACTAATTCATTTTTTAATGAGGTTGACACAAGAAAAGAACTGTCCTGATGGGTCTGTTTCATTTTTTTAATGAGGTTAACATAGTAAAAGAACTATCCTCATATATACTCTCTAAAATCTACCTATATAACCTAGTGATTCATTTTTTAATGAGGTTGACACAGGAAAAGAACTGTCCTCATAACTAATTCATTTTTTTAAAGAGGTTGACTTAGTAACAGGAACTATCGTCTGTAATCAGTGATTCATTTTCTAACAAGGTTGACACAGTAAAAGAAGTTTCCTCTATAACCACTGATTCATTTTCTAACGAGGTTGACACAGTAAAAGGATCTTTCCTCTATAAGCACTGATTTATTTTTTAACGAGGTTGACACAGTAAAAGGAACTTTCCTCTTTAACCACTTATTCATTTTTTAACAAGGTTGACACAGTAAAATGAAATTTCCTCTTAAGTGACCTTGTCATGGCTTCCAACTCGAAGAAACACATGTCAAGGGACACTCCTCGATCATGGCTTCCAAAAGGTCTTCATCATATGGAAGAACAATTCTATGGAAGGAACACATGTCAAGGGACTCAAAAGGGATAGGAACATCGCGTTCAAATAATCCCATAGAGTTTTCCATGTGAATTACCAGATCTAAGTCAAAGGAAGTCGAGCAAATAGTGAGAGGCTTGCTTGCATTAATAACTGAAAACATGGGACTGGTTTCCACATAATTTACCCATGGCGAGGTAGATACCACTTTATTATAAGGAACATTTAGGGGTGTCGGATTATTGGTAGTTGAATCAAGACTAGTGAATGAAAGTTGGTCAACAGTTACAATTTTTCCATTGTGAGGGAAAGACATCATGTGAAAGAGTGTCGATACGACAACTTTCATTGCATAGACATAGTCTCTCCCAAGGATTAAATTGAAATCCAAGGGGCCTCGAACTACCGTAAGATCAATACAGACAATTTTACCTTCCAAGGTAATAGGAAACATAAGAAGGATCCCTAAAGGTTCACTAATGGTTCTGTTAAAAGCTGATAGATTCTGTGTAACAGGGACAGGATGAGGGGAACCCAAAGCTTGCCAAGAAGTTGAGGATAAAATACTAACAGAAGCATCTTCATCTACATGTGTGTAGTGTACATTCTTACCATAAGCCTTCACAATGATTTGGAAAGGGATGGAGGAAGGAAGATGAGGTTATACTAGTCTATTCCAATCAAAGGAAAATACCTCAGTACATGGATCGGGTTCTGTAGGAATAGGTGAAATGCCCCCCAGTGTAGAAGAATCTGATGTAACAAGAAGAACCTGAGCGGTAAGAATTTCACTCTCTATAGGGAGAGTGGGATCGACCGAATGTGAAATTGAGTCAACCACTTGATCAAATAATGAATCATCAACTTGAATGATATTAGTTTCACTCTTTAATGAAAGAGTGGGATTGAATATACTTGGAATAAGATCAATCATTTCATCAGCTCACAGTAGGTTGGGAGAAAGTTGACGGTAATTGGTTGGAAGTTTTTTCTATGGAACAGTAAGGTTTTCCAACAATTTTGAGGTTTCGTCCATGTGAGGGAAAATGTGAGTTTTATGACTCCCTTTGTATAACCTACAAGGAAACCTAACTTTACGCTTTTTCCCAGGAACCTGAAAATCACTGGTTGATGGATCAACAATAATTTGATGGCGTTTTTTTGACCATATTTCCAAGACCTTAGGAATACCAGGATAATTGATAAGGAAGTGGTCACCCTTACAAAGCTTGCAAGGGAATTTGGGTTTACGATGCATGTTGGAGGTTTCCTCAACACTACTAACACTTACAACCATGGTTGACTGGTTGAATTCCTTCTTATCTTGCTTCTTCTTCTTCTTCTCTTTCTTCTTCTTCTTAGCCACGTGGTTACTAGTGTCAAGGCTTTTACCAAGCGAAGAGGAAAAAGGGGAGGAAGAAATATTGGGCGAAGAAGGTAAAGGGTCAACATGAGGTTGGTGATGTTGAGATGGTGAACTTTGTTTAGGTGAAGCATCTGATTTAGGTGGAACATTTGGAGTATTTGGGGCCAATGAAGTTGAGAATAACCATACCGGTAAAATTGTTGTAAATCCAGGTAATGACAATGTAGCCATATAAGGAGGACCAACATTTCCAAAGCAAGGAAAAGTACTAGGATTCTCATTAAGAGGGGTTCCTTGGTTGGTAAATTCCAGAACAATTTCCATTAGATTCAACTTCAATGAATTTTATTAACAATTCAAAAATAAAATTAACAATTAACAATTCACACTTAAACAATTAAAATTCACAATTCACACCTATGGTCTCTAAAAATTAAAAACAAAAAAATGAACACGTGCTAACAAATCTAGGAGTCAAACCACACACAAACAATAGATTACTGCACTAAAACCACTATTTGGTGATGAAATCCAACATCATAGAATTTTAATGCAGAAATGGTGGTTGGAATAGTTACCCCGAAAACCTGCTTAATGAAATAGACCGGTACAAGTTTCTCCACTTAAACCATCTCGAGTGAAGAGAACCCTCTGGAGAGTCCAAGTGAGTCTAGTTGACGTCTGCTTCAGATACAGTGGGACCTTCCCTCCACCGTCACCTTAGGAAAGAATTTTAAAGATTATAGCCACTAAGGTCACCAATGGGAACACTTATACCTGGGGGAACATTCTACAATCCGATATACACGTAAGGGCAGAGTAACAAGCTCAATCCCCTTGAAGGCTCCTTGATGTAATCCAAGTTTTATCGACAAGTGACCCCAGTCTCCTCGACAATGGTCTATCCGAGGTTTACCATTTTTAATATGTGCACATCTTCTATCATTCCCAATGAGATAGGTATGCTTACCTCACTAGTTCGAATATGATCTCGTGCTTGACTCCTTTAAGAGGAGCTTCCCAGAGCATACATGCAACAATTGGAATTTTTCCTACTGCAAGATGCTATTGTTTGTTTAGTTTCTTTGGAAATTTAACTACAACCTATTCCAAAGCACTAATCCTGAGCTAGATTGGTGGAAAGAGCCCTAAAAATTTAAAAATTACGAGATGAATTTTATTAAGCCCTGTGTTATTTGGGCTATTATTACTCAAAGGGTAAATGGATATGAAACCAATGGTGTTATGACCCGACCCAAAACTGAATGCAATCGAATATGATAATGTAATCTTTTCAATTCAATTAATCCTAACTAAAGTAAGGAGAGAGTTTCCATTCACTTCCAACAATGCAAAAATTGATCAATAAGAGAAAATATAACAAATTATCTAATGCACTAATTTCATCAAGAAAAACTAATGCTAATCAATTCCAATTTTTTTTATTTTTATGTTTTTAAAACAAGCATAAAAACATTTAAATTAAAATCAAAGAAACTGATCTAAATCTACAATTCATTTTCCAGAATGTAAACTATGCAGTTGTAATCTATGCACAATTCACATGAAAACTATGCAAATGTAATCTATGCACATTTTTCATTCATATCTGAAAATGAGAATTCTAATTATGCAAATGTGATCAATGTAAGAGAATTCTCAAACACAAGATGATTCTAATGTAATCTAAGAACCAGTCAAGTGTAAGTAAAGAAAATTGGGTGAGAGTTCCAAATATCAAAAAATAAAAACACTCAAAGGTGATTAACACTCAGATGCAAAAACAAAAGCAAAAAGATGAAAAATTGTTAAGATACTGAGAAAAACCTCGAAGTAATGGCCAAAGGAAATCAAATTAAGAATTTATCCAAAAAAGAAACTCAAAACAAACAATTAACTTAATGGAGACTGATGAGATTGTAAAATTGCTGAAAAGAAATTCACACAAGGATTTTGATAGTCAAGACAAGTCTGGGAAAATACAGAGAATCATGTAAACTAGTTCCCGAAAAGAGAATCTTAAAATTTTCAATAATTTTCTTCAATCCGTAGGTTTAAGTATAAAAAGGTGCATTACCACACTATTTACACACAGAAACTGCAGAGGTTACTGCACTGTTTTCAAAGAAAAAGTGTGGAGACCAGAAAAAATAAAGAAAATAAAAAATTCTAAAGTAATTTTCAGGGATTCTATTGAAATAATTGGCCAACCCAGTGTAGACTAATCAAAGTCAGAAAAATAATTTCATAAGTCAAACTCAAAGATAAAAAGAAAACTAATTTGGAACAAAATTCCCGAGTGGAGTCACCATTTTTTTAGGCAGATAAATCATTCTTGCAGACAAGAAGGATCTCCCTAGTATCACAAGGATAGCTAGAAACAAATAGGACAAATGTAAACTACTTTCTCTAGATTATGTATGATTTATAATTTTCTATGATGAAGAAAGTACCTACCTGTGATCCAATGCTAAGTGTACTATTCTTTCCATCACTCTAAAGAAGTCACCTCTTAAGACTTGCAATCAAAGACATGGAAGAGAATCAAAAGCACCTGCACAATATACTAATTCATAAATCATAAATCTATCTTAATTATCAAGGAATTTAAGAAATAAGTCATTCAAGTAAAAACATAAACAACTTATTGAGAAAATAGGATCCATTTGTATTATCTTTAAATAAAAGGAGGAGTATTACAATAGCGTTCGCCTTGATGTCATACAGGTCCTTCTAGGGTCCGTAACAAGCATTTTCCCTTGGTCTAACAAGCCCTTCCACTCTTTGAACCAGCCTAAATACGAGTGTGTAATTTTTCTCGCATGGATAATGGCTAGCAAAAAGAGTATGTTTCTTCAACAATTCTCTTCTCTAATGTAGTATGAAGTACAAAGCAAGTACTTTTTTACATATCAATATCTACCCTTGAGACTGAACCATGGCTTCAATTTATAGGAGAAGGAAAGTGGTTACAACTCCAAAATGGAAGGGATAGAGTCCTCTTATCAAGGGATTAAGTTCCAAAGACCAAGGAATACACTCCTTTTATGAAGGGATGAATGTTCATAAATGGAGGGAGTAGAGGCTTTGAATGGATAACGCCTTCTAGAAGCTTCCAGTTGCGAGAATATTAGACTAGCTGGGCTTCTAGAACTTACTTTTTCGCTCATTTTACCTTTTACAGGGGTCCTCAGTTTTAATGAACAGAACGTGCAGTAGGTACCGCAGTTTTTCTTTACAAAAGGTGTGGTACCGTAGGTAATGGCTAGGAAAAGTGCGGAACTAGGATTTTTATGATTTTTATGAGCTTTTCTCCAAATCCAAGACTTGATCTAGGAACTTTAGGGTTTTAGACCTCTAAGGGAGCATTATATAGGTAATGATGAACCCATATAGAGAGTAAAATGACATGGTGACAAAATAATGTGTAACAAGCTTGTGTTTCCTAGCTTGGTTGTCTTTTTCCTGAAAATTTTTTACACATTTCCTGCTATAATGTCTAATATAATGGATTCATGATCTACTCTCATTTGATGTGCTTATATTTCACTAAAATTTCTAGTTATATGTTCTACATTTCTCTTTTTCCTAATTTGGAATATTACAGTGGTATCAGAGCATAATCTTGGTTCAACATGTGTAGTACAACAACTATGTCATCCAAAGAAGAAGATCCTCTCATAGAAAGGGGGAAGCGGTATATTAATAGAAACTGGGGATATGATTATATAGACCCCAAAGGAGACAAAGGAAAAACTACAATATAAGGAGAGATGGATGAAAAGGATTTTCCAAACCTTATTCTCAAAACCATGCTAATATTAGCCGAGAAATCAAGGAGATGAGGATGGAGAGACATAAATAATCCCCTAGAGGGTTTCTACATGGATAAAGCTCTTGAATTTCACACCACTGGTATGATTAACCAATGAATCAACAATTTTCCCAATGCTCCACTATGCCTACATTCCTAGTAGTAGGAAATGGAGGTGGAGGACCCCAAGAACAAGAGACTCTTGAAGACTATTTTCTAGAGTATGAGTCTCAATCTCAGAGGTTCAAAGATAATTTTAAATTTCAGAAGTTTTGTCAGATCAAGGACAATAGGAGACCCTGAAACAAAAATATAAATGGAGGGTACATGTAGAACAATGATCTTCAACATACTATGGTAGATTTTTTCTTCCCACTTTTGATGGGTCATCCAAATTCACAACCAAGTCTTGGGTGGAGAAACTAGACATCTATTTTCAGTTGAACCAAGTACTGGAGATTGAATCCATTAAGATAGTAGCACTACACCTTGAAGGTGAGGAACATGATTGGTGGTTTCATGGTATTTATACATTGGGGCATGAAAATATGACTGCATATTCAGAGTTCACTCAGAGGTTAGTAGAGAGGTTTGATCAAAGAGATCTAGAGGGACGTTTTATTGAGCTAGCCAAGATCAAGAAGTTAGGTAATCCAAAGACCTATATCTCTAGATTTCTAAAACTTTATATCATGGTTCTAGATTTATCTTCAACTAGGAGGGTTTATATGTTTATTTATGGGATAACAGAGCCTCTACATGGGTTGGTCAGATCTACTAAACAAACTACACTCCAAGATGCTATTGAGAGGGCTAGAGATTTACAAGATGCTTTTAGAAAAGAAAGAGCTCCATTTCAGTCAAAGGGGAAATATGTGAAGGTTATTCCTCCAAAGGAGAACCATAACAAAGGGCATATTAGTGATGAGGTCTGAAGATACTTGAGGAGAAGTAATATTTGCTTCACATGCCAAGAACCATGGGCACCGGGGCATCAGTGTGCTGCAGGGAGGGAACAATATATAGAGGTATTATCTGATATTGAGGAGGAGGAAGAAGAGGAGCCAGTAGGATATAACTGTGTTGTGATAGTAGGGGAGGATCCACCACCACCAGGAGGTGGGAATGGGGCATTTTCTCTAGTTGGAGGAGCCCTTTCATCTTTGCAGGGAGTACTCAAGTATCTGACTTTTAGAGTCCGAGGTGCCATTCAGGAGAAGAGGGTATCAATGTTGATTGAGAGTGGGTCTACACATAATTTTATTGATTCTGAGTTAGTAGAGAGGAGAGAAATACCCATTAATGAGTTCAAGGGACTATTAGTGTTGGTTCCAGGAGCCCGAACCATGCAGTGTATGAAGTATATTTTGGAATTGACGCTAACTTTGGGGACATATAATTCGACTGATCACTTCTTTTTGGTTGACATTCCTAACACCAATGTAATATTGGGTGTGTTCACCATAGATTTGGAGACTTTTCAAATGGAATGGGTAGATAAGAAGAGTGGTAAACATCATAGAATCAGGGGCATGCACACTTATGCACCTCAGAGAACCTCTACACATAAGATGGAGCCTGATTTGCTCAGTGGGAGCAAGGACACTTCAGTCCACTTAGATATGTAGTTCACTCTAAACCATGATTTTGTATTTTTTGGAGGCATTCCACCAGGAACGTCCCTGAACAGGGAGTTGGCTAAAGGGTTATCACAACTAGTTGCACCATTCATAGACCTGGCTGAGATGGGAGCCTTGGGTGAGTCTAGCACAACGCAGAGAGTCTTTGGTAGGCTCAAGGAGAAGATGGATATTCTCCCAGTATCAGTATTACCATCTCTCACCAAGCATATTATGCTGAGAGGAGATGTTTCAGGAGTGGATGATGGCACAATCATGGTGCAAAGGGGCTACTCCATAGCCTCTGTGAGTCAGAAGATACTTCCACATAGGAAGGAGACTTCCATATATGGTGGAGGGTTTTTGGAATTCATGCATACATTGACCAAACTCAGAAAGTTTTGGATGGGAAATAGATTCCGAGTGAAGACTAACCTCCATAAATTTCAACCCCTACTTAAGGAAAAGAAACTGCAAGGGAGGCAACAAAAGCAGGAGAGAATTATTCTGGCATATGGAATTGGAATTGAGCTTGTCAAAGAGGGGAGCAGTAAGATGACAGGTGCCTTTTCAAAAAGGCCAAAAATGCTATCATTGTTCAGTATAGATCCATATTTGGAGTCCCAGTTATTGGTGGAGTATTCCACAAATCACTTCACATGTGAAGTGCTTGATGGATAGGTGACAGATGAGGGGTATAAGGTGATGGGTGGAGTTATCTATTACCAGGATAAAATATTTTTTACTAGAGACTCTCAGCTCAAGAAGAATATTCTACATGCAGCACATAACTCACTCCTTTCTGTTCACTAAGATTTCATTGGGACCTATCAGGCCATTGGGGAGATATTCTCATCAGAGGGTCTCAAGGAGGATGTGCTCCAACATATCAGGAGATTTATGGTTTTCTTGAGAATTAGGAGGAAAGAAATCACCCTGCAAGGTTTTTACAACCACTCCCCTTTCTGGTAGAGAGATGGAAAATCTCATATATGGACCTCTTCACCGGCTTACCAACAGTACATGGTAAGGGTTGTGTCTTTGTAATTATTGATCAACTAGAAAATTATTTGCATTCCTTTTCCATTCATTAACAATGCATTGCTCCACAAGAGGGAAAACCTCTCTTTAGACTTCATGGTTTTCTTAGGGCCACAATCAGTGATGGGGATGGCCACTCCCTAGGAGGCTTTCAGGAGATGATACCTTATTCGGGGTGTGCTTAGTTGACACCAAACATTAGTTACTACCCCTAGGTAGAGGAGGAGATAGGGGAAAAAATCAAGGGGCTGAGAAGCTACTTTCGACATTGTGTTCAGGGGAAGCAAGGAGTAGAACTACGCTGGTTCCACTCGAGGGACTATTATCACGCCCCGGTATTTCATATTATAGTAAGTGCATATCTAATTTTGATTCCATATGTTGATGATGTTTTTATCACTGTTTTTGGAATGGTTGGAGGAATGACACATGGATTGGAGCTTTTCATTAGGAGTAAGAACTCCCACATTTCTCATGTCCCATGCTTCAATGGGGACATTAGACAACATATATTTTCCACCATGGATCTCTTACTTCCTTATTATGTGAGTGATTTGGCTAACATGGAAACTCGGGGGGAGCAGCTAAGGGGGAGATTGATGGGAGAACATCTGATTCAGTGGAGGGGCTTATCAGATGTGGATGCCACCAGGGAAGGAGAGGAGGTTTTGCAGCAGTCTTCCTTACAATTGCTTAAGGATAAGAGAAATTTTGGTGGGGAGGATTGTAATACCCGTAATTAGCATTCAGCTAGTTGGAATATTAAATTTTTCTTTTGTCATTTAGATAAATGAATAAGAGGGTAGGGAGACCCATAAATCTGATTAGTAGGAAAAAACCACTTTTAATGTGAATGTGGATCATCTTAGCAGGTCGATAAATCACCCTTATGTGTGAATAGATGTTGAAGCATGTGGATGGGGTCAAGTTTGAACAAATCAATAGTGTTGGTATGGAGGTTGTGGAGATTTATTAAGAGACATCACAGTGTTAGTGGAAGGGAGTCTTCATGAGAGTAGTATCTCTAATCTGTGGGTCCATGGGTGAGGAAGTTCAAAAATCATATAACAAAGGGGATGGAAGGCACATAAGGATTGTAAATATTTTTTATGTCTTGGTATTTTATGAATTTCTACACACTTCAGCTATTTAGCAGAATCTGCTGTATTGTTTAGCATAAGGGTGTTTCCGAGCGAAAATCCCACCCTCTTCCTCAGGGAACTTCGAGTGCCCACTCAAGAGAGGTTCATTGAGCTCCATTTCTACCATACAACATCAGGCCAAGATTCATCCATTATCCATAGCGCTCTCCTTTAGGATTGTGTTATTTTGCAGGGAAATAATAGTGGCAGGTTGATAGACCCAATTTATGAGCTTCTTTTCCAGTAAGGGGAGAAACGCTTCATCCAGGAGGCTAGCAAGGAGATTCCTTGAGCATTATTTCACCATCCGGCATTAGGACAAGTTTTTTTCATCATCTACGATGCAGTCTCCTTTAAAAACTCTATGATTTTGTATGGCAGTTACAGTGGGGGGCTTAGTGCCCAAGTTTGTGAGTTAGATTCCCCGTGAGGGGAGAAACCCTTCATCGAGGAGATCTATTGGAAGAGTATCAGAAATTTCTATATCACATTAGCCACCTCCCAATAGTTATATAGTTGCAGATCATTTTTCAGCCCTAGGGCTACATTTTGGCACTTTTGTATTTTGTGTATTTCTAGAAACCCTTTCTGGGTTGTCTTGGAATAATGATGGAAAGCCTAGATCCCCAATCCCCACATTTTCTGAGCATTATATTAGCATATCCATGTAATTTCATTTACAACATTAGTTATCCCCAGCAAAAGCTATGTCATCTTAGCCTCTGGCATTCTTATATAGCAGTTTTTCTTCATGTTTTATGTATTAGGTTCTTGGAGGCTTGTTTTTCCTAGCTTGGGTGTATTTTTCCTCAAGATTTTGTACACATTTCCTGCTATAATGTATAATATAATGGCTTCATGAGCATCTCTCATTTGATGTGTTGATATTTCACTGCAATTTCCAGTTATATGTTCTACAGTCCTGTTTTTCCTAATTTGGAATATTAGATCATCACTGATAGTAACAACCTCACATGGTGGATAAAAATAAAAATTATAGAGAAGGATATTGTGTTAAATTGTTGCTCAAGGAAGTACTTACAGGACAGAGGAGTGGGATGATGGAAGCCTTTACAAAATCTTGTTGGATGGTGAGAATTTATAAAGAAAAGTCACCAGATATGTACAAGGTGAATCGACAAGAAAACTATCTTAGTAAGATTATGGGTCAACCACAAAAAACCCTTTCCACCAAAGTCCATTTGTTAGGTGGGATACTGTCAGCATCAGAGTTGGACCACAAGAATTATCAGGTATGTCTATCCTCGGATATTCATTCTTAATGGTTTGGTTCAACCACAAAAAAGCCTTGCCATTGAAGTCCATTTTCTTGGTTGCACACTGTTATCATCACATTTGGCCAAAAAGCATTACATGGTATCTCTGTCCTCTAATATTCATTCATAATGGTTAAATGTCATCTACAAACCCACGGTTCTGGGGCATCCATGCAAAACCCTTGTATTCAACAACACTTGGTTTTGGGTCATCCAAAACCCACAATTATGCTCCTATTCAATAAAGGCTTCTCTATATTGAACTTTACGCAGGAGGGACCATTTGTTATTAAGGGGGGAGGATTGACCTAGGTGGAAAATAATTACCGCGGTTAATGATTTTTTTTCAATGGTTATAAAACCATGGATAATGGATGATAATAAAATAAATAAATAATAATATTAAAGTGAGAGTCTAATGGCATGATGATTTCAATTTTACCATTGTAATTATGATACTCACCCATGGTATTCACCCCATGGTTTTCGTAAACCATGGTATTTACCCATGCTGAAATAATTTATTATATTTTCCCATGGTATTCACCTATGGGTTTTGTAAACCATGTCTTATGCATAATTTTCATGATTGTGGATAAAGATGAATTCCCTATATCTAGTGGTCTGATATAGAAAAATAGAAGACAAAAATCATAAAGTTTTCCTAAGAGAAATTAGAATATGGGAAAGAAGCCTACCTAGAATCCGTAGCAATCATTCCTTTCCTCCTTGCTTTTAAGCTGCAATTCTAGATCCGAGTGCTATAATTAGAGCTTACACATATGAATAAGAAAAACAAAGGATCCAGAACATCCACATATCATAATCTATTATCTCTATTCAATGAATCAATATGGCATTGAAATACATGAGTGTAAACATAATACAAAAAGTATAGGAAAACAAGATATTATTTGTATTAAGAAATATAGGAGAGAGTTTACAACCATAAGAGTAGTTGAATTTGTAGGTGTCTCCCAAAGTTGACTTGTACTTCATTTTAACAAATCACACCTCAACATCAACACTAATGCATGAATATGATGACTCTTTTAGGTCCAAAGTAGCATCTTGAGGGAACTAATAGTCTCCAAAATCCAACCCAAACTTTATAGGAGGAATTAAATTTATAAGATGAGTGTGATAGTCTAGGATTTACCATTATGGGCTTGAGATCGACATATGATGGGAGGAGGAGCTCAAGAGATAAGACATAAGGTCTCCAAGATAGGATCAGATAAAAATTAAAGCTATTTATCCATGGTAAATAGTTAAAACTACCTTCGAATCTTATGAAAGAGGAAGCTTCATAGATATTATTTTATTTTCCTGAATTTATAGAATCAATGCCTCTGTAGAAGGGAAAAAGATGTGTTGACTAGCGCTAGTGAAAAGGCATGCAACATGCGTTGAAAAGAGGTGGCAAAGCATGCAATGTGTGCTGGGGGTACAAACATTTTTTTGGAGCTATTTATCCCAGAAACTTAGAATATTTGGAGAAGCGATTCTTAGGGATTTATGAAGGGTTATGAAAAACATTCAAGGATTTTGATTGATCCAGTTTCTAGGCCTATTGACTAGATGTGATAAAGTGGCTTGTACCAGATTGTGTCTCAAAGTAGAAAGTCAAAAGTAGTAGTTGATGGCTGAAGTGATTTACCTTGTTACAAGCCCGGATTAGAATAATACGTCGAGATCATTATACTTTACAACAAATTTTCATCATGATATCATTATTGAGGGAGGCATAACCATGTTCAACATATAAGACAATATTATATGTACAATGATAAAATAGTCTCGTCCATTGATTATAGAGTGTGGAACCATGCTTGGATGATTGTCTTGATGATCATAGCCATCATACTTTGTAATATTGTATTAATCCTAAAATTATAGCTTGGATGGATGAAACTAGATTCAGAGTCTTCTATCTTGTTCACTTGATTTCTTAATGTATGAATCTAACCATTCACATAATTCAATTTAAGTCGAACATAGTATACGCCATCTGATCATTGACCAATAATTTAAGTTGTTAAAAGACACAAAAGAAACCACTGATGAAGTTAGTGGATCTCAAGGTACCATAGTACAAGCTATGTGGTGTGAATAAAGGATCTAAAGTCAAATAATACATAGAATCTTCTGGATGAATTCCAATGATGAGGACCTGTCACCGAGAGTGAAGAAAATTCCATTGATGCATGACAGTTCCAAGGCACAAAAAGGAGTTTCTAAGTCAACCTCTTGCATAATGAGATGATGTTGATAGGAAGTGCCCATCGTAGGAGGGCCTTGATGTATCCCCCATCAACGACACAAAACAAGTATCAAGATTTGACATAGAATGATGTAGATGAAGAGATGGCTCAGGAGTGGCAGACATGAAATAAGGCGTAAGAGTATTGTAACATATATAAACTAAAGGAATTATCTTAAAGATATTAACAAAACTTTATGGAGTTGACAAAATTTACCCAAAACCAATTATGGAGGCTTTTGATATGGTGTGATGAACCAAAGAGGTAAGAATATTTCCCAACCCAAAAGTCACAAAGATGAAGTTAAAGAGTGTCATGTTCAAGAGCGACTCAGTGCCAATAATAGATCAAATAACCAATTTCCCCAATTTCCCTAACCATTTATGGTGAGTACCTCTTTATTTTTTTAAATATTGAGGGGGATAACATATGATTAGTCTATAATTTCATCCTTCGGATGAATCCCTCTGAGTATTCTTAATGAAACTTGAGAAGGAGAGGTTTTGTGTCATCATGTTTGATGAGTGCAACGTTGTTTGATGCTTTTACAAGTCCAGAAGAGGTGTAACTAAAATTATTTTTCATGTTTAGAGAGTTTGAGGAAGAGGGGAAAAATAAAACTCCAAAGGTGCCTTTTCATAAAAGTTTCTCTTGAGTCTGAAAAGGAAGAAAATGATACTAAGGAGAACCTCTTAGCCATGTTCGACCAAGGTACTACTTTTTCGTAAATATTCGATCCCAGCCTTGAAAAGGGCTAAACTTATATTGGGAAGATGCGTTTTCATCTACTTTAACGACTTCAAAAAGACAAGTGCTCGACAACATTTTCATGTTTAGGAAGTCTAAAAAGAGTTGAAAGATGACTCTAGGGGGTTCCTTTTTCATGAGTTTATAGACCCCGAAAAAGATAAAATTATGATCCTTCATAAAAATGACCTATTTTCAACTCAAAAATGTCATAAAATTCTTCAAACAAATTTCAACATGCTCAGAACATCACATAAATATTAAAAATATACTTGATATATGGTAAAATTAGGTCAAAATTAGGTCAAGATAATAAAATATAATAAAATAATAATTAAATTGACCATAAATAGGAAAAAAGTAGATTAATTTTTATCATTTTCATTTTACCTCTTTATGAGGGAGGTCTGAGTGCTTTTGTTCACCAAACTTCAGCAACTAATTGCGGCCAATCTAGTGGACCATTCCTAGTGTCATTAGTTCTAGGTAAATTTTAGAGGAATGACAAAATAAAATAAAAAAACAAAATAAAAATAAAAAACGTAAAGTTTAGAGGAATGAAATTTCAAAACCCAACAACGAAATGGTTTTGGATAACTTAAGTGGAAGATACGCTTACCCTTATGGGAGACAGAGTCCCAAAAGATCATGAAAGAAAACGAAAAATGCCATGGTAGCGTTGCCTTCTTGCATATATTCAATCTGCGTAAACCTCTAAAACATTGTTTTCAAGCTAAGGCTGTGTGGACCAAGCCAAGTTGCAAAGCCGAAGACAAAAAATACAAAATATACAAAATGAAGAATGACAAAGCAAGTTAGGGTTCGATAGTCATAATCCATTCATAAAATAGGAATTGATCCAAACCGTCCACATGGATTACATCCAAAGGGAGAAGACGAGAGACCATGTGAAGGCCGTAAATATAAACATATAGGAAATAGAGAAATCCGAGGTGAAAAATGCAAATCCCAGTAGGAAATACAAAACGTAAATCCCAAACTAATCATCTGGTATTCAATTTCATCAAATATTAATACATGACAGGAATAGCATTAAATAAGTATTTAATAAATGTTGAGTCACAAAAACCAAATCCATGTCATAAAATATAATTCGAATAGTGAGCCAATCAACTATTGTGGTTGATGCATATAATGTTGAGATATGTAAATGAGAGTTGAAACATATAAATCTCTTATATATTCATGACTAGGGATTATTGAAATTCGAATTAATTGCACATAGAATATAAAACAAAGTTTACGAAAGTGGAGTTCATATTACATTAATGGTATAATATATTAGGATATGGAGAAGAACTCCTTGGAATAGGTTAAACGTACATTTGGAATTAGGAACACAAGCATTATAATAAATTAAAATTATAATAATATACTTAAGGTAGAATAAATGTAATAGTGAGGAATTACTATTACAATATTTATTCACAGTTAAGGTTATAAAGAGGGTAAGATGGACCTCACTTATATTATGAAAATGATAATATAGAAATCAATCAAGTAGAAGTGGTTCAAAAAATATATGACTTTGTATTCATAACATAAAAAAAAGTATAAAAGGAGATTTGTTTAAGCCTCACGAAATAATAATGGAATTTGTCAAACTTATAGAAATTTGTGGACACACAGTAAGCAATTATACTGTAAATAGAAAAAATAATTGTGGTAAGTGGAGTTGTTACAAATCTTCACATTAACCTTATACCTTCACCTAAGAACATCATAGTTATAATAGGTTACGGTCATATTTTGTAAATAAGTATTTAGTGTTGCACATTTATTGAAGACAATTTTGGTTTTGAAAAATGTCAATATTTTAATAGTAAGAATTTGAATATTATTATTATTATTAATTTATTAATCTATTATTTTAAATTTATTTATTATTTTTATATAATAATAAATATTTACAAGTTTTTTTTACTGATTTAAAATATTTTCAATCAATAAATTTTTATTAATAATTATAAACATAAATCAATTTAGGTCTATCTTAACTCATAACCAAAAAATTAGAGAGATAAAATCATTTTTGAGTCTAAAATAAGTTTATATCTCAAAAAATTTGATCAATTTTTTCATTGAGTAAATCCATATTTGAGATAAACTTGGATCGATATATAAAATTAATATGTAAACTCATTTTGAAGTAAAAGAACTTCAATAAACTTCTACATCTTAAAACAATTTTTTATTATTCTTTAAATAAATCAATAATATATTTTATCTTTATTATTTGTTTGTTGAAAATTCCATTTTATTAGTAATATCATTTATATCAAATTTATGTATCATTTTTTTTTATATTAGTCACTGTTTTTTTATTTTAACTAATTTTTAATATTAATTTAAAAATTATATATTAAAATTGAAAATAAATATAATAAAATTAAAAATGAGAATTATTTTATTTCAATATATTTAGAAAATTATATAAACATTAAAAATTAACAAAATAAAAAATTTAAAAATAGTAATGAATACAAATACGCACTACCAAAATATATATGATATTATGAAAAGATCCAGACAGCTTAGTCTTACACTCCAATGGAGTAGAGTGGCCAGGGCCCTAGTTACGAATGCTATACAAAAATCCTTTACAAAGAAACAAAAATATCAACCCTTGTGTTTCATGTGTGTGAGATTACACTATAGCAGTCGGTGTAGGTCAACCTTAGTCCTTAGTTATAGTTGACATTCGGTTTTTGGGAATAACGTTGTTCCCAATTTTTGGGAATAACGTTGTTTGAAGTGAGCGTTTTCCTAGTCATTTTAATAGAGAAAGCAGGCTCGAGAGGGTTAGAGCCATTCAAAACCGATTTTACACCCCATTTAGGTTCTATCATATATACAGAAAATATGAATCCTAATTATATAATTATTATAATGTATCACAGTTGTTCCTTATTCCACTTCGAATTAACAATGAAATAGGAAACGAGTTGAAGGTCTTGTGATGCAGTTATCAAGGCGGCAATGCGAAACATAGGGTGTTGTGGAAGACCTTCAGTCTTCCACAATTTGAGCTTGGGAAACGCAGGGTATTATTATTTATTTTCGAGCCTCGAATGGACCATATTTTATATATATATATATATATATATATATATATATATAAATATAAACTAGTTCAAAAAATTCTTTGAGAGGAGATTTACGTGGGTGGGAAACACCTCTATACCATGTCGTTAAATCTTTTCTATATATGAAAATATTATATATCTTGATACTATCAAAATATCAACTTAGTCATTCCAATAATGTATCCTAATATATTAGGATGTATAAAAATAGTCATATTAAGTTGAGTTAGATCATATTAACTTTTTAGGTTTATAATTCGTTGGTTTTATCATATTAACTTTTGAGTTTTTATTAGTTGGTTTTAATATTAAGCTTAAAGTTTATAATATTTATTTATTGGGTTTGTAATCTAGTCAGTTTATTAATACCTTGAGTTTTTAATATTAATATGTTGGGTTTGTTGATTACTTGGATTTATAATATTAACACCCCCTAATACTATAAGCCCTAAGATTATAAACCATATATATTGGGACTTAATATTATAAACCTAAGGGAGTATTGATATTATCAAGTCAATAAATTACTAAACCCATGGGACTAATGATATTATAAATTTGAGAGATTAATCACCCAATGGAATAATATTAAACTCTAGGATTTATATTATAAACCCAAAGGACTATAAACACTCGGATTAATATTATAAAGCCTATGATTATCAAACCAATGATCGATAATATAATAATCCAAGAGACTATAATATAATAAAAGTAGGTTTTTTTAATATTAATACTTTGGGTTTATTAATTTGAAGGGTATATGTTATTTATCCCTTGAGTTTATTAATCTCGTGGGTTTATTATATTAATCTCTTCATACACTACATCACAATTTATTTGATGATGTATTGTGACATTGAATAAATTAGGGTTTGATATTATGTTTTATAATATTGAGTTTAAGATTCATAATATCAAACTTAATAATCAAATTAAGGATAATGACCATTAAGGATTATAAAATTTGATTTATAACATTTGGTTTAAAATATTTGATTTCTAACATTTTGTTTAAATTATTAAGTTTATAATATTTGTATTTAAAAATTGGTCTAAAATATTTGTTTTATAACATTCAGTTTATAACATTGAGTTTATAATATTAATCTCAACGTTTTATAATATTAATATTAGGTTTTATAATCCAAGGGTTTAACATTTTAAACTTCGGGTTTAATATATTAATCTTAGGGTTTAAAAATTATCTCAATTTGGTAATCAATCTCATAATGTTTGTCGCGATGTTACATTACTTTACAATTTATTCAACATCATAATGAGACATTACAAAATTTGGGTTTAATATTAGGTTTTATAATATACAGGTTTATAATTGGAGTTTATACTACTCTATTTAATATAGGGTTTATAACATTAGGAATAAATATTGGGTTTATAATATTGTGTTTAGTATCAAGTCTTGAAATGATGGATTTTTCACCTATCCAACGTCATAGTGTGATATGCATTATCGTGGTAATCATTGTCACAATGATACATTACCTTGTAATTTAATCAGTGTCACATTGCGACAATGAATAAATTAGAGTTTAATGTTTTCGTTTATAATATGGCGTTTGGGTTTTAAGGTTTACTATGGTTTATAATATTCAACTTAGGATTTATAATATAAATGTTGAAATCAAAGAGTTTATAATATTAATGTTAGGGTTTATAATCCCTTCAGTTAATAATAGGATTTATCATCCCTTGGGTTTATAGTATTGTTCCCTCGAGTATATTAATCCTTAAGTTTATAATATTATTATTCCTTTAGGTTTATTAATTCGTTGGATTCATAATATCAATAACTTGTTGCAATTATTAATCTTTTGGATTTATAATATTAATCTTATGTTGAATATATTAATATTAGGTTGAACGTATTAATATTAGTGTTTATAATATTAATCATAAGGTCTCATACTAACTGTAGGTTTTGTAATCGCTTGGGATTATAGTATTAATCCTATGTTTTAATAACAATCACTTAGGTTTTTAATCACTTGTGTTTATAATATTAATATTAGTGTTTAATATTAATCCTAAGGTTTATAATATTATTTATATTGTTCAATATTAATCCTAATGTTTATAATATTATTTATACTATTTAACTTTAATCCGTGGGTTGATTAATCCCTTTGGTTTTAAATATTAATCATTTTGGTTTATAATATTGGGTTTGGGGTTTAAGTTTTACTATGGCTTATAATACTCATCTTAGGGTTTACAATATAAAGGTTTGAAATCAAATGGTTTGTAATATTAATCTTAAAGTTTATAATCCCTTGATTTTATAATATTATTATTTTTGGATACATAATATCAATAAGTTGTTGCAATTATAAATCACTTGGATTTACAATACTAATCTTAGGTTCAATATATTAATATTAGGGTTTATAATATTAATCATAAGCTATATTATTAATCCTCCAGTTTATAATCCGTTTGGCTTATAGTATTAATCCTAAGGTTTATTATTAATCCCTTTGGCTTATAATATTAATATTAGGGTTTAATAAATTTTTTCTGAGGAAAAAGTCATAATTTTTCATTAATAATAAGAAAAATTACATGTTACATTTTACAATATATCCAGTAGTATACCCTGGACAAAGTCCAATCTTCGAAGAGTCAAGTAGTTGCCAGATAATGAGCTAATACAGAGTAAACACCTAAACCAATACTGATATATACAATGAAAATGGTAGCTATCAATACAATAATGCTAACATAATAAATATAGAGTTATGTCACCATATGACAGAATAAGATACTGGAAAAAAGTATAGAAAACCAAAATGCAGTCATGGGGAGACTGCGCCCATGTCGTGTAGATCATCAATGAAAGGGCGATGATAAAATTGGAACACATGAGCACCATCATGCTTCACAATAAGCCACATGCCCCACTCTATCTATGATGCTTCTTTGGATAGTTTATCTACCACTTGGCTCCTTTGCATGTAAATGTGAGTGATAGAGATAATGTGAAATAATGATTTCAGCAATTGAACCTCCCTCAATAAAGAAAAAAGTGTGTATGAATGATAACGAGGTTGTAAATTGAACCAATTAATTATAATTTGAGAGTACCAAAAAATCTGAATTCTGCTGCATCTTTGTTCACGGGCAAATGGTAGGAGAAGCCAGAGGCTAAGGAGTTTAGCAAAGTTATTAGACCAAGGTCCCAAACCCATATTAGGATAAAAATAATGAGAAGCTGATAAATGTAAAACATCACCCTCACCCCCCCACCCAAAACCATGATTATTTTATGCTCCATCAAAATAAGCCCAAGGGAATGAGTGATCAATAACTTCAGAAATTATATCCCTCTGGTGGGTGGAAAGAAATACGTCAAGGATGAGTTGATAAATGGATATGATATTACCGCAGGTGTGGTCCCAACTGATAGGGGGAGTCATTAAAAATCACATGATTTCTACAAATCTAGATCCCCCAGGAAATAAGTAGGGGGATGTTCTGATCCTTGTCGCAAGGTGCAACATGCCACCAATTGGTTCAAGAAATAGAAATAGATGTCCCATTCCAAGTGAGAGAGTAACCCATAGCAAATATAACCGTGAGCCAAAATCGACAGATAACAGGGTAGTCAAGGAAAATATGCAGGACATCTTCGGCATGTGAGAGGGAGAAGCAGCATCTAGGTGGACAATGGAAGGCGCGTCTGATGAGATTGTCATTGGTGGAAATGAAGTTGCTGAGAATACACCACATAACTTCCAAATAGAATGCCACCATCATTTCTTAATAGGGGGTTCCAACGACGCAAAGAGAGTGATGTAGACAAATTTTGGAATATATTTTCCACTGAGGGAGAGAGCCCACAAAATTTCATCATCATGATTAGTGAGCCGAATGTTCGTGGCCTAAAGTGCTTTGATGTACTTGCTCCATATGGGATAACCAGCAACAGGTAAGTTAATATCATGCGCTGATAGCCAGATTTGGGCAGCCTAAGTGGTTCAAAGAGGGTCAACAACCTTAGATAAGAATAGGTAGCCAGCTTGAGCCAAATGAAGCTTGATATTGTGAGTCAGTTTTTAATTCTGTCCACAGTCCAGCCATGAATTCTCACCCAATCTGACCTTAGTACCAGATCCGATGTGCCAAGCCAAACCCTGATTAACTATATGGATGGATTTAGTAATGTTTTTCTAGATAATCAAAGAACCCGGAATAGGGATAATGTTGCCTCTGATCTAGTCCAACGAAGAGCGCAGAGTAATGTATTTTGAATATGTCTCTTCTTTCCAAAGGCTTTGACTAGCAATGAGGTGCCATCCCAACTTGGCGGCCAGAGCAGTAGCGAATAATGAGACATATTTTAAACACCAACCACCCCAATCCTTTGTCTTAGTGATGTGATCCCAAGCAACCCAAGCAAAGATGCGATCCTGACCTAAGCCCCTCCAGAGGAATTTCCTACGGATCTGCTGAATTCTGTTTGTCGCACACTTGGGTAGCCAAGCAAGTGACATCCAATAAACTGGTATGGCTTCTAGGACAGATTTAATTAAAACAAGCATGCTCACCCACGAAAGCCACTTATGTTGACAGATATTGATCCTGCGCTCAACTTTAGCGATCAACTAGTTCAAGTCATTAATATGTTAGTCATTTGGCTTAAGATGAAAACCAAGATATTTTAAGTCATCCTTAATGTGCCTACACTCAAATATAAAGAACCAGAAGGCATGACTAGTTTCAATAGCCAAAAAATGAGTCATAATGATGGTGGACTTACTATTGTTGGGTGCCATTCCCATGGCTTTGAAAAAAATATTCAAGATGTTGAAAAAATGAGAGTTGTCCTGACAAGTGCCGTCTATAAATATAATAACATCATAAAAAAAAAAATTATTTAGTTTAATAATTTTTTTTAAATGAATGCAATGAATGGATCCATTAGATTTAGCCCACTTCATAAGAGAAGAAAGGCCTCCCATAACAAGGAGAAAGAGGAGAGGTGACAGGGGGCATCCTTTCCCGAGACCTCTCCCAACATGATAAAAATTAGAGGCGACACCATTGATAAGAATATTGAATGTGGCATTCGTAATGAAATGCATAAGCCAATTAATAAAAGAATGAGGGAAAACATTCTATATGGGAATGAGGTGCAGATAGTTCCAATTTACATGGTCAAAGGCTTTGGCCAGATATATTTTTAGAATGGTGGCCTCAAGCCTTTTAGTTTTGATGGAATGCAAGGCCTCTCGCGTAGTTCCAATAGCTTCATGGATCTGTCGATCGTGAAGGAATGAAAATTGTTCCTTGGCGATGTGAAGTGAGAGGATAGGCTTGATGGGGTCGGCAATGATCTTGGACATAATCTTATAAATAAATTTTCAGAGGGAAATAGGTTTGAATTCATGGAAGGTAGTTGGGCAATCCACTTTGGGAATCAAAGCTATGAAAGTGGAGTTGAAAATATCATAAATTCTAAGTGGTTCCGCTATCCTCAACAACATGAAGAAGGTCCATTCCAATAATTTCAAAGAATGATAGGTAGATTCAATGGTACAACCATTCGACCAAGGAATTTTGTCCTTTTTGAACCATTTTAACACACCTTCAATCTCCCCCAATGTAACTGGTGCATTAAGATCCTTGATTTTTTCCTCCTTAACAAATCTGTGAAATGTGCGAGCAATGTGTAGAATGTACGACAAAGTTACATTATGTAGAGCTCTGTTTTGATTGGAGAAGTTTTGGATACCCAGGTTTGTGAGCTGTGCATGTCATTTGGCCACACGACCGGTTTGATCAATAATTTACCAAATTGTACTAATAATCCGCCTAACTTTAGCACTATGTTGGAAAAACTTGGTGTTTTCATCCATGACTTTTAACCAAATAGCTCTTCTCTTTAAACACCATTCCTTTTCCCTTTTCCTAAGAATAGTGGCTCTAGTGGATTCCATAGCAATAATTTGGTCTTTGGAATCTGCTGATCAGGAACCCAAATAGTCCGGGCCAATAATTTGAGCTATCTCTAGTTATGTCTGTTTGAGTTCCTCATCCTCCAATATTATTTTCCCCCTTACCCAGTAGATGGTATTGGATTTGATGCATTTAATATTTCCATTGAAGACTCTAGTAGGACCTTGATCAGGGAGCTGAGCACAGTGTTTCCACTCCTTAGGGACCAACGAGTGGAATTCAGGCTCAAGAAGCCAACCCACGTTGAATTTGAAAGGAGCCCAGGGCTTCTGTTTTCCAACAAGAAACTCAAAACAAATCAGCGAGTCGTTTGAGGCACCACCTGAGCCCATCCATTGTCTAGTTGTGGAAAATTTATTAAGCAAAGGCATCTTAATTAGGAAATGATCCAGTCCCTGCGAAATATCCGCCTCCCTAGTACGGCTATTCCTCTAGGTAGGCATATTTTTAGGCAACTCAATGTCTAATAAATTAGCGAACTCCAATTTATTGGCGAAGTAATTCGATAGGGGTTTTAAAATGCCTTGCAGCCCCCAAGATTCCAATATTTCGATAGAGAAGTTCAGATCACTGCGCAATATGATGTTATTCTAATGCAATAAGGAGAAAACAAACAAGGAATCCAGAAATGCTTCCTTATGCAGACAAAGACCATGCACATTAATCAAGGAAATAACAAGATCAAAAAATCTAGTGATAACATCCGCTCCAATGGAGCCAACCCGACCCCACCAGCTCAGAACACGAATGGTTTTGTTATTGATACCCAAGCCACATCCCCAGATTGACCTCGGGTGTCAATGATCGCAAAAGACCAATCCAGAAGTAGAGCACATAAAATTTTAGTAATAGATGAGCTGTCCCCCAACGTTTCTTGTAAAAAAAGTGCATCAACATGAGTAGAATGAATAAGTCTTCTGAGAGGAAATTTTTTTTTGGGTTGGCTAAGCCCCTGCAATTACAAGATAGAAAAATCGTGGGGGAACCACATCACGAGATTTTATTCTCTAAGAACCCACATGATAGAAGAATGCATCCCCACAGCCACCTCTAAGCTAGCCATCCTAATGACCTTGGTAATAGTATATGGCTAATCCGGAGGTTTGACAGAAGTGGTGCCCATATCCATACCAAGGCTAAATGAGGGATGTTCATCCAAGCGTACGGAAGAGCGAAGGAAGTAGTGGTGACTGGAGGAGAGACTATCAGAGTCAATGTGATGACTAGGGCAGAAGGTCACAATAGAGGTAAGAGGAATGGGGGGAGGGATCGATGGGGGGCCGGATGCAAAAGGGCAACAGAGGGAATCCAAATTTCAAGAATTGGGATGAATAACATTACACAAAGATAAATTGGGTATGGAAGTAACAATAGAGAAAACAAGAGGAGGAGCAAGAGATGTACCCAGAATAGGAGCATAATCCTCCAGATAGGTGAAGACCGCATGGCTATGCGTACGAGCTTCTGGGACTAGCCATGTATGCAACACCTCAACAGGTTCAATGCGAGAGCCCAAAGGATCCACAACCAGAGTCTATACAATGCACACATGATCAATTTGAATAGCCATGTGCATAACAGTTTTGGTGAGTGGAGTGCCTACGCCCATAAGAGGGAATTATTTGTAGAGATGACCAACCACGTGACATTGACGACATCTGAAGGGAACCACTTCATAATTCAACACCTCGTATCTAACCAAATCATTGAAGAAAATATATCTATCATAGATACCTCCCCTCGTATCCAAGAAGACCAATATGCGAGGCATATGTATGTTGCCCATCTCCATATGGGAGCATTAATGATCTAATTAATGGCCAAGATCCTCCCCAATGATCTGAAGGGAGTCTTCATTCTAGAATTAGAGTGGAAGGCTAGGTAGTCGCACCCAAATCAGACTAGCCCCATATTTTTCCTTATCCAGATCGAATAAAGGAGTCAAGCACTTCAACAGAATCGGGTGAATCTCAATGTGCCATTACTTGGAGAGAACCCGATCCACCATAGCAGTCTATGAGAAGTTGAGGGAAAGGTAGTCCCTGTTCATAGTCAATACATAACGAAGATATTCCAAGGATCGACCCCAGATCTCCTTCATCCAAATCTTGAGCTTGGAAGATGTGTAATTACTGCTACTAACCTTGCCCACTAAAATCGTCACCGCGTAATGCTCAATGTCCGCCATGCCCCTGTCTGGACCAAAGTTCATGTTTCATCTATTTCGGTTCTTAGTGCAGCGAGAATTTTTCTTTATACAACACTGAGTGCTATCTTGTGAGGCACCACCCGTCACCATAGGGTGATCTGAGTCCAAAGAGATGGGATCATCTGAGGGAGGTGCATCAATGGGAATGCCCTCAAAACATCTGGAGGCTGTTAGAGGCACGAACTCAGTTTGTGTGGAAACTGGATAGACGTTGATCTTTTCCCTGCCAATACTCAAGTCCGCAAATGCCAAATCTTCCACCCGAGAAATACCAGGATCAGGCACCGCAATGGAGCACGACTGAAAATAAGGCATCTCGTGTGCTTGCAGTTCCCAAAGACGCAAGACAGATGGAGACAGTATAGAGAATGATGGAGAATCCAACCGATATAAATTCAGTTCTGCACTAACCTTAGAGGTGGCCAGCAGAGGTTGAACAAGCAGGTGCATACGCAATGATGACTCACCATCAACCATGGGAGCCACATCATCAACCATAGGATTTCCCCAAATCTGGACTCCTTCTAGCGGGTGAGGTGAATAATCTAGCTTCTCCTCATATATACTCATGTCAGCAGCATGGCCACTAGATGATACCCACAACAGTCAGTAGACAAGCTCACCCGAAAACCTGCTATAGAATTACGATCCACACTAATGGAAATAAAGTTGTGGAGAAAATAAACCACCAAGAGAAAACTGGGAGGTGTAATACGACACACAAAAAGAACAAGAGGGAAGAAGGAATAAGAGGGGTACAAAGATAGTAAAAGATCAGGAAGGGACTCCCAGCCACACACCAAGGAGAATTTCAGGTCCAATGGAGGAAAAATGCAGGAGTATCGGGCACAGGGAGCACGTGAAAGCAACAGGTGTAATAATTTCCAAAAAAGAAGGTAAAAACCCCAAGTTACATAAGAAAGTAACCAATACAAACCCTTATCGAATAGAACCACTGGTGGAGGAGAAAAGGTTGATAATGGCGGCGAATAACAAAGGATTAGTCATAGATAGGGCCAAGAGCGCCTTGAGATAGGCTGCCTTCTCATGGCGGTGCCAAATCTGGGCACAACTAGTCGTGGCCAGCATAGCTAGGGTTCCTCGCGCCCTCATCCGCTCATATTCCATGGAAGAGAATGACTTGATAATCATTAATGGAAAATTGATTAAGAAAAGGAAACTTAATGAGGAAATGATCCAGTTTCCAAGAAAGAGCTACCTCCCAAATACACATGTTGCTCTAGGTAGGCGTCTTCTTAGGCAGCTCAATGTCTAATAAATCATCAAAATCCAATAGATTGGCGAGGTAATCTGATAGGGGGTCCGAAATGGCCCGCAACCCCTAAGATTCTGAGATTCTGATAGAGAATTTCAGATCACCACCCAATATGATATTATTCTGATGAAACAAGGAGAAACACAACAAGGAATCCCAAAATTCCTCTCTATGCAGACAGGGGCCATACACATTAATCAGGGAAATAGCAAGATCGAAATATCTAGTGATAACATCCACTCCAATGGAGCCAACCCGACCCCATCACCTCATAACATGAATGTTTTTGTTGTTGATACCCAAGGCGCATCCCCCAGATCGACCACAGTTGTCAATGGTCACAAAATACCAATATGGAAGTAGAGAAGATAAATTTTTAGTAATAGATGAGCCGTCCCCCGACGTTTCTTGTAAAAAAAGCACATCAACATGATTAGAATCAATCAGTCTCCTAAGAGCCAATTTTTTACCCAGGATGGCTAAGCCCCTACAATTATAGGATAGAAAAATCATGGGGGAACATCATCCCGAGATTTTCTTGCTCTAATAACCCACATGATAGAATACTGCGTCCTCGCAACCACCTCCAAGATATTCATCCTAATGGACTTTGTAATAATAGATGGCCGACCCTGAGGTCTGATAGAATTGGTGCCCAGATCCATACCTAGGTCGAGTGAGGGATGTTCAATCGAGGGGATGGAAGAGCAAAGGCAAATTGATTAAGCAAAAATAACTTAATGAGGAAACGATCCAGTCTCTGGGCAAGAGCCACCTCCCCAGTATACATGTTCCTCTAGATAAGCATCTTCTTAGGCAACCCAATCTCTAATAAATCAGCCAACTCCAATTGATTGACAAAGTAATCTTATAAGGGTTCCTAAATGGCCCGCAACCCCCAAGGTTTAATATTAATCCTAAGGTTTATAATATTATTTATAATGTTTAATATTAATCCCTAGGTTTATTAATCTCTATTTAATCTTAATCCCCTTGTTTTATTATATCAGTCCCACGGGTTTTAATTACTAACCCCTTTTGTTTATAATATTAATCACAAGGGTTTACAATGTTAATATCTTGGTTTTATAATGCTAATCATTTAGGTTTATTTACGACATGTGTTTATAGTATTAATCCCTTAGATTTATAATATAAATGTCAACAATTTATAACATTAATTACATGGGTTTATAATACTAATCCCTTGTGTTTATAATAATAATCCATTTCTTTTATTCATCCATTGGGTTGAGAATATTATTTCCTAATATGTATGGTAATATATTAGGATTTATAAAATTAACATTTCGTTTGATATATTATTTTTAGGGTTTATAATATTAATCGTAGGGTTTAATACTAATCTCTTAGGTTTATAATCCCTAGGTTTTATCATATCAACCTTAGGGTTTATATTCCTATTGTTTAATATTAATCCTAAGGTTTATCATATTGATTTTATTGTTTAGTACTAATTCATTGGTTTTCTAATTGCCTCAGTTTATTAATCCCTTGCTTTTTTAATATTAATCTCTTAGGTTTATAATATTAATCTCTTGTTTATGTTCATGATTTGGATTTATAATATTAATAATTCCTAATATTATAAACCATAATATATTATTATATATATTGGGAATTAATAGTATAAACCCAATGGATTGGACTACTGACATTATGAACTAAAGCAATTACTAAACCAAGGTACTAATAATATTATAAATTCGAGATACTAATAAACCCAAGGGAATAATATTAAACCTTAAGATTTGTATTATAAACCCAAAGGACCTTAAACACTAGGATTAATATAATAAACCCTATGATTATAAAACTAATGGTTGATAATATAATAATCCCAAGGGACTATAATATAGTAAAAGAAAATATTTTTAATATTAATATCAATCATTTGGGTTTAGAATATTAATACTTTGGGTTTATTAATTGCAAGGTTTATATTATTGATCCCCTGGGTTTATCCAGAGGATTTTTAATATTAATATAAATTATTTGGGTTTATAATATTAATACTTTGGGTTTATTAATTGCAAGGATATACATATTATTGATCCATTGAGTTTATTAATCATTTCGGTTGATAATATTGATCTCTTGATACATGACATCACAATTTATTCAATGTTGCATTGTGACATTGAATAAATTACGGTTTTATATTTTGGTTTATAACATTGAGTTTAATATTCATAATATAAAGATTAATAATCAAATTAATGATTAATTATCATTATGGATTATAAAATTCGATTTATAACATTGAGTTTGAAATATTTGATTTCTAACATTTTGTTTATAATATTAAGTTCATAATATTTGTTTATAACAATTGGTTTAAAATATTTGGTCTATAACATTTCGTTTATAACATTGAGATTATAATATTAATTGTAACAATTTACAACATAAATATTAGGTTTTATAATATTAGGGTTTAACGTTTTAAACTTAGGGTTTACAATATAAAATTTTAGGTTTATAATATTGAATTTATATTGAATTTATTATTATGGTTTTATATTGTAATGCAAGGTTGGTACAAAAATGTATCCAATGTCACATTGTGACAAACATTGTCTCAATGATTGTCGAATGTTACATTAATTTCCAATTTATTCAACGTAGCAAGGCAACAATACTAAATTGGGGTTCAATATTAGGTTTTATTATATAAGGGTTTATAATTTGGGTTTATACTATTGTGTTTAATATAGGGTTTAAAATATTAGGGATAAATATTGGTTTTATAATATTGCATTTAGTATCAAGTCTTGAAATGGTGGATTTTTAATCTATCCAACGTCATAGTGTGATAAAAATGATCATGCTAATGATTTTCACAATGATACATCACATTGCGAAATTGAATAAATTAGAATTTAATATTTTGGTTTATAATTTTGGGTTTGGGGTTTAAGGTTTACTATGGTTTATAATATTCAACTTAGGTTTTATAATATAAAGGTTCCAAATAAAAGGATTTATAATATTAATCATAGGGTTTACAATCCCTTAGGTTTATAATATTGTTCCCTTGGATTTATTAATCCTTTAGTTTATAATGTTCTGATTCCTTGAGCTTTATTAATCTGTTAGATTCATAATATCAATAATTTGTTGAGATTATTAATCCCTTTGATTCAAAATATTAATCTTAGGGTTTATAATCCCTTGGGTTTATAAAATTCATCATAGGGTTTAATATTAGTCCTAAGATTTATGATATTATTTATATTGTCTAATATTAAGCCCTAGGTTTATTAATATCTATTTAATGTGAATCCCTTTGTTTATTATATTAATCCCTTTTGTTTATAATATTATTAATTATTTGGGTTTTTAATAAAATAATCCATAAGTTTATTAATCCCTTCGTTTATAATATTAATACCAAAGTTTACAATGTTAATATCTTAGGTTTATAATGTTAATACCTTAGGTTTATCAATCTCATAAGTTTATAACATTAATCTATTAGGTTTATAATTTAAATGTCAAGGGTTTAGAACATTAATTCCTTTGATTTATAATACTAATCCATTGGGTTTATAATATTAATCCATTGGGTTTATTGATCCTTTCGATTTATAATTTTATTTCCTAATATGTATGGTAATATGTTAGGTTTTACAAAATTATCCTCTCATTTGATATATTAATTTTAGGGTTTACAATATTAATCCTAGATTTTAATATTAATCCCTTGGGTTTATAATCCCTTGGGTTTATCATATTAACCATAGTGTTTATATTCCTAGGGTTTAATATTAATACTAGGTTTATAATATTAATTATATTCTTTAATATTAATTCATTGAGTTTGTAATCCCCTAGGTTTATTAATCCCTTAAGTTTTTAATATTAATCTCTTAAGTTTATAATATTAATCTATTGGGATTCTTCATCACTTGGGTTTATAACATTAATAATCCCTTGGGTTTATTAATATTTTGGGTTTGTAACATTAATCTCTTTGGTTCATTAATTATTGAGTTTATAATATTAATAATCCTTTAGATTTATAATATTAATACCTTAGATTTTAATATTAATCACTTTTTTATAATATTATTGATCACTTCGTTTTTTAATTTTAATCCCAGGATTTTATAATATAAATCTCTTGGTTTTATTAATTAATTTTTTTTATAATATTAATGTCTTTGGTTTATTAATCTCTTAATTTTATAATACTAATCCCCCTTTAGTGTATGATATTAATCTTTTGGGTAGATTTATTGCAATTATATATATATATATATATATATATATATATATATATATATATATATATATATATATATATATATATAATTGGAGTTTATAATATAGTCTATATATACTTCATATTATCAATATTTTCTAATAATAATAATAATAATAATAACATAGGTATTATTAAAAATTATTATTTATTTCTTACCATTAGGTTATGGTTAATAATTATTATATATTTTTAATAAAAATTGTGAATATATAAAAGATATTCACAACAATATTAATAAATATATAATAACTATTGACCATAGTATAATAGTGAAAAATATACAAGTATTCTTAATAATAACTATATATTATTATGATGTTATACTTAAATTATATTATAGTTGAAAATTAATTAGTAATATATTAATATAACATTATATTAAAATATAATATAATATTAATATAGTAACCATAAATATAAAAATATATGATAATATTATTTTTATTATTTATATAGTTATTGATAATTCAAAATTGTTAGCCTTTAACAAGATACATTAATGATTATTAATGTGGTTAATATAAGATTATCTAAATATATCAACTACATTTACAAATGTGGTTGTAAATTTCCTTCATATACATTTATATATCAACCACATTGATAAATATAACTGTGTTATTATTAGTAATATATAAAATTTAACACTGTTAAAATTAAATAAAAATTAATTTAAAATTGAAACCAAAGCTGAAATCGAAGCCAAATGAAAGCACAAAGTAAAAAAAAATTAATAATTACAGTAAGGGCTATTCAATCATCGAATCTGAAACCGAACCTATTTATTGATGAAATAATTTATTTTTGACGTCTCTTAACGAACACACGAAATGTAATGGGTGGTGAACATCCACATTACAGGCTCAATGATCATTGAAGGAGTAAAGGGGTCTGAGGTGGAAGTCCGCTTGTTATTAGTTTCTATTATTAATTCACAATATGTTTAATATATATATATAGAGAGAGAGAGAGGGGTTGGGGAGTTGGGGAATTTATAATTGGGTTGGTTGAATTTTGGCTTTACACTGGATTAATTAAACCAATAAGTGTTTCTTATGAATAAGTTCACTTCACATATTTAAGTACTTTTTCATTTATGCACCACATTTGTTCACAATATCTATGCCTCAAATATGTTCACAGTATCTATACGTGACAACTATCCACAGTAATAGTCTAAGTTGAAATTAAACTAAACTATCTCCATTAATGTGTGGAATTACCAGCACGCTTATATCCACCAGAAAGGTTTGAATACCATTAAATCGTTAAATAATTATTAAATAATGGAGTGATCCACTCCCATATGCCAAAAATAATGGAGTGCTCCACTCCCAGGTTAATGGCTTGGACTTTGCTAGATGTGAAAATGGAAATATATCAATCCATCTCCCTATAATTTGCGATAATCCAAGAGATCCGTTATAGTGCTTATCTTTATCTTTGTGTTTGGTGAAATCGTGGAACTTACATGTCATGAAATTACTACAACTCAGGCCTTTCATGGTCATGCAACTCAAGCCTGCCATGGTTGTGAAAATATGCTGGAGGAGCGAAACCGTTTGAACATGTCCATTGGAAACTTCCCTGATCTTGGAATTTCAGGTAGGGTTGTGCAGTTTTTCAGATTTAGTAGGCATTTTACATCATTTAACCCAATTTTTCATGGATAATTTATTCTACAAGGGGAAAACATAGATTCTTGGATAATATAATATATTGGAGTGGGCTTAGTTTAAGATATGCATGGTAAGATTGAACCATTTGTGTGTCTTTGCAGAAAAAGCTACAAAATTCGTTTGTTGAATGAAAGGTTTAATATATTGAAGTTTTTGTTTTAGTTGAAACTTATTTCTTTAAAGGTTTTCAATTTGTAATATTCAATGCATTTATGTAATAGCAAGGATCCAACTGAACAAATAACGAGAAAAAGGAGGAGGTTTTAGGATTATTGGTGTTATGTTTCACGAGGAAGATGTACACTTGTGGAAGATGAGCCGATTGCTCGACTTTTTGGCATTTTGGTTTGGATAAGTAATGATATGTTGCAAGACTCTAAGAAAAATTGGAGGTTTCGAAAGAAGTGCTCATTCCAGCAAAATGCAAACAAATACAGTTTCCAGAAATAACAAATATAGATAATCAAATACAGTTTCTAGAAATAACAAATATAGATAATCAAATACAGTTTCCAGAAATAAACAAATATAGATAATTTAATAAATGAAAAAATAAACAATAATAAAGAATATAAATGGAAATAAAAATACAATATATATTTTGAATTTCATCATATATATTTATTTCCCCTAATCAAATAATCAAGGGATTTTAATGTTAGTATAAATAAAAATCGTAGTCTAAATGCCCCACAAATTAGCCTCGAAAATCATGGAAATCTTTGTAAGATAACGATAAAATCTGTAGAAATTTTTGAAAATATAGGTTATTGTTAAAGATGCCAAACTTAAAGATTTTGCATGCCTTAGGCATTCTTGATGGTGTTGAATACATACAAGACAAAGTCTCTCAAGAGGGCCTATGAGATCTTGATTATCTTAGCTTGTAGAGTCTAGGGTCAACAGAGAAGAGAGACATTTCTAGAAGGGTGGGAAGTCTTATTGAACCAAGTTGTGAATGAGGGGAAGTCGTTCAACTCGTTAGATTTATTGGCTCGACACTTAAGAGGCCATGTAGTAAATGCCCAAAATCCTCCAAAGGGCGAGAAAGAAAGATTCTACATGTATGCATATCTACTCGATGCAATATTTTCACATAATGCATTCCCTTGCATGGACTAGACTTGGACACCTCGAGACCTTGTTGTGCACATCTATTACAAGTTTCTCTCATATTGTAGCCATCAAGGAGTCATGGAGAAGATAACTCACCACTTCCTCATTCTGTTGTACAAGATGATATTTGATGAAGAACCACCTTGCATGTCATGTGGAGCAATGGAGGAAATAGCGGAGGCTATAGATTGATATGCCTCACCGAATGGAACCTTCCTTAGAATTTTTTACGGTCATAAGTCATCACATATTTTGCCAAGGTATGCCACTGACAAGCTTGTCATGCAATAATTTTCATATCACCTCTGTACATGGTTGTCAACAAATTTGCATAGGAAGAATGAAACACCATCACCAACTCTTCCTATGAAAGTTGGATTGTACAAGATCAAGAACCTGAAGGTTGAAAATATTGAAGGAAAAATGATGGAGAAATTTGCAGTTGGTAATCAATACTTTAATACATACGATCCCCATGGTATTTGAAAATACTATTGTGCAAGGATAAATTTATATCATTGGGACATTTCATTGGCCTTAGGAGGATCGATGGAAGAATTTCTATAATGCTTCCAAATCTCGCGAGCCGATCTGTTTTACAGCAACTTTAGAGATGAATCCACAAAAGGAAGAAATTTCGAAAGAAATGCCAATAAAAGGGAGCAACCCTCGGTAGGATAAGGGAAAGAGAAAGTTTGCTTACAGTTGAGGGGGAGAAATAAGCTGCAAGATGAAAGAAAATCTAGTTATTATGAAAGCATCATTAGCAGCAGAAGAGAAGAGGAAAAAAATGATGTAGAGAGAGGAACAAAGGAATATGGAGGAGTAGATGATATTTCAGGATGAAAAGAAGAAGAAACAGCAAGAAGAGAAGAAAAAGTAGGAATAAGAAGATAGGTGAGGTGCAATAGAAGAAGAAATAGCATAGAATCAAGATGAAGAGAAAGAAGAAAATGATAAGCAGGAGAGGAGGATGGAGGACAGATTGAGGAAACAGAGCTTTCTTAAGAGATTGAAGAGTTTATTGAGATTGTAGATATGGAGGAGGAACCTAGCCAAAAATTCAAGATGTCGACCTAATTCTAAGTGCATAAAAGGTCACTATTAAGTCTCCACCACCTCCAACAACAGAGTTAGCTTTGTGTGAGGAAGAGGGAGTTTTTCCTATTGATGCTGATTCTATTATGGACACGAACAATATTTTTTATGATGAACTTGCAAGAGATATTGTACAAGCACACAAGAAGCACTTTTTGGATGACATCGCATCACCTGCATTCATTAGAGAAGGGGTGATATTAGCAGACACTAATAAAAATCCAAATCTCATTGTCGAAGCCAACTTGGCCTTCACAGGTGCATCAAGGTAAAATAATCAGTATTTTAGGGCTAATAATAAGCAATTGGCACAAAAGTTACAGGCTGTCAAGAAATAGGAAGAACAATTTCGTGTAACAACTCAGAATGCAACTTTGACACAGATTTACCTGGAAAAAATGAGGGAACAGATACTTGGTGACGTATCGAAACTTGGGAAGACCATGTGGAACCTATATGAGGATCTTGTTACTGTACATAAGGAAGTTGTCCACTTGCACATCTTATAGCAACAACATAAACACTTTTTTAAGCTCTTAGGAATGTACAAGTTGTCATCGTTTTCATCCATGAATGGTCAATGCGATAAAAATTGGCGTCGCTTGAATAGGGAAATAAAATGAAACAACATCTAGTGTTCGAGAAAGAAAGAGTTTGAATTTTGATCTAGAACAACAAGCAACTTGCCTCGTTCATTGGTAACATTCAAGCCTTGTATGTACGAGTATACAATCGTCTAGATTTCTTGGTGAAAGCACAAAACATCCCATCAATTGGATTACTCATCTAAGCCAAACCTAAGAATTATTTTAGGTAGGATATTAAAGAATACTTGGAGGAGTTTAGACAAATTACCACCAAGGAAAATTTCGAGCTAAAAATAAAACATGCAAAACTACATCGGTGCCCATATCCATGTAAGAAGATTGTTTCTCCTACAGTAGAAGGAAGTTAAAAATATTTCCAAATCATTGTACCTAATTTCATGAAGGCTCGAGTCCATTTCTAGCTATAACCCATTGCAAAGTTTTTGGATTTCATCGCACAATACTAATATTGGCACCAAAATGTGACTGAAAGATATAGTGTGGAATTTTCTGAGCTAGAGTTTCCAAAAACTGAAGCATGATAGTGTTTTGTATTCTTGGGATATCAAGTTGTCTATACCCTATTTTGTCTTATATGGGTATGAGAGTAAAATGTAATATTTGTTTTTGTAAAAAAATTGTAAGTGAAATTCTAACTGTCCATTTTCGAACGTGAAAAGTCATGATGTAATTTAATTGAATAGTAATTTTTAAAGACTTGAAAGAGTCATGAGGGAAGTATAAGAGTCACAAAGGTGAATGTGAAGAGTCACCCTATTTTGTTTTAAATACATCCTCGTAACTCATGTAAAGGGATTTTTGGAGCTAATATTTTGGCTAGGCTTAGGCTTAGAATCAAGAGCTTGGGAGTTTTGTGAGAGCCTTGGCTTCTCCGTAGTGTATAGGGAGTATCCTTTTTTGGAGTATCAAGTGATGTTGAATTCATATTTCCCTATTGTGGATAGTGGTTTTTCAATGGTGTATGTATGATTGGAACTTTCGCATTAATAAAAGATAAGAGTCGACACATTTTCATGTATACGTTGTGAATATAGTAGTACTATTATTGTTGTATTTTCAATGTATGTTATTTAACTTATGTTTATGTCTATAAAATATTTTTTTTCATTGGTACGGAGCTTGTTGAATGTGTGGTATTATATTATTTCATCAATGTTAACTTGTGAACTATTTCACATATTAGTTGGTGATTTCATTTATACCGATGTGTTCCTTTGAAGTTGCGTACTATTACAGGATCTTAAGGGGCTCACTCATCTTCCCTTCATGTGTTTGAACCTTCATGCATCACACTTTAGTTTCCATAGGGTCACAAACGTTTTCTCGCCAAAGTCACCATACATCACTCTATGTGTATTTGTAGCCAAGGAATATCATTAACACCCATTGCATCGACACCCGAGCCACATTTCCAGATGGGACTCCTACACCAAATGGTGTGAGGTATAATTGGGACTTCATATGGGTGAGATCCCCTAAATATTGGTGGGTCCAACACTATCAATAGGAAGTGGTGAAGATTGCTCAGAAGGGCAAGAGCCCCTTGGGCCATCCAATATGATTAGTAATTAACCATGTCTTTGTTCTGCTCTTCCTCCTCAGTTCCTAATTAAAAATAATATTCTTCTTCAATGTTAAAATTATCGTAATTATTACTCTAATTTGCTTCCATTAATTTTTCCTCCTTATAAAAGTGGAAATTTTCCCTGTCTCCCTCCAGATTTTCCCCAATATGTGGTTGAAAATAATCAACTTAGTCATCAATTGTTGCATTAAAAAACTCTTTCACTGATTAAACCAACACATTGTGGTGGGTTGTATCTCTCTTTTTCTACTTATGAGGAAGAAAATCTGAGGTGGCAAGTAATCCAATAGATCTAGCAAACAAATGCGTAATAGGTGGAAGTGCCTCGAGTTGATCATAAGTGACTTCATATACAATATCTATACCTTGATGAGAGGGCTCTCCTTTTTTAGATATATGACTTGGAGTTAACACATATGATTGATTCCTTGAATGGAAGGTTATTTATCTGAATGTTGTGAACTCTCAGCCATAAAAGGGTTTCCTTCCTTCCAGTTCCATAATTTTTGATGGTGTTATATGACGCCAACACTAAGGGGGTCTCCCTAATATGAAGTACCAATTATACCTCACACCGTTTGGAGTAGGAGTACGAAACGAAAAATATGGTTGTTTTCCATTATATTAAAAAAATTTCTTGGCTGCAAAAATTGACATAAGAGAAACTCATCTATTTTAAATATAAGCATGTAATTTAGCCTTGTCATGTACTCAATTGTAAAGTGTATAATGGTTCCTTCACAAAATGGAAAATACACTGAGTCTTTAAGAGAAAAATAGAGTACCATCCTAATAAAGACACATGCATAATCTCAAATAATCATTAGGAATATTGTGAAATAGCTGACAAAGAAAAAATGACCACGAAAACATAAGAGACACAGTTCAATTATGCATATTAAAGCCAATGAAATGATTTATTTTCATTATTATATGTTTAATTAAACATGTACCAGAAACAATGAAAGAATACTCAAAAGCCTAATATTTTCTCTTATGCCTAGATTGGGCAGGCAAGATGAAAATTCATTTGCTTGAACTATAGGGGTGTATATATAAAAAATGAGATGACTCTCCAAATCCCTTGTGAATCTTGATTCCTCTCATGACTCTTGGGATTCCATGTGACTTATTGAAACTCCTTTGAGACCTTTATAATTCTACATGACTTTCGACATTCTATAAGTGACCTTTGGGCTTGCAAACTCTTTACATTTGTGATTATTGAAAATTACATAATTACATCCACAATGATGTGGAAAATATAATGACGCATAAGAATCTTGATGTGACACTTGGACAAGCCATGAATTTGTATTGATGACATGTACTTCATTATTGAATACCTATGACAAGCTTATCTTATTATTATTATCTTTGTATATTCATAATAACATTATACTATTATAATAAGTTGTTGATATGTTTCAATAATAATATTATAATAAGGAGAATTGTTCATATTATTTGAAAATATACCATGTCGATCAAGTAGTTATTACATATAAAAATATAATTATATTAATGATATTAATAATGCATTTATTCTATATTTAACTCATTATTATTGATAGTGTAACATTTTTAATATTTGATTTCACACAGAAAAAAATGTAACTTTCCATTAATCAAAATAGTTACATAAATTAGATTCATCTTGTGAATTCCATAATCTATACCCAAAAAATGTAGAACATAATCCAAAAATAAGATCATACATCAGACTCTGTGGTCATAAGAAAAAATATAGGCACATATATTATTGCATCCTTATAAATACTCATATCAACAAAAATTACAAGAACTGTATTTTCTAATGTCATATATCTAGAAACACGAAAGGTATTTTCCACTTTCATATTAGAAGCCAATAAAAGAGGATCATTAGATTAAATTATCCATTGACTATAATGAAAAAAAAATGAAAATTTTAATAGAAAAAATAATTGATTATCCTTCTATGAAAGGATTATATTGGTACTCTTAGACATCCCCGACTATATGCTCTCAGGTTTTCCAAGTATCAAGATCATGTTGAGTACCTTCCTTAGACAGAAGGTATGCCTCATTTTTTCCTTCCCTATAAATGTGGCACCAACATATATAGTCAAAAATATGTTTTAACTGACGGATCTCCTTCAAAATTGGTAACAATGTATGATTGTGACTTATTTTTGAAGCATTAAACCAATTTATAAAATCCGTGGAGTCTCCAAAAACTTGAAGGTGGTGACCAATGTAGTAGTTTGAGAGATAAATTTTGCAGAGTTGTTGGATATGATCATTAAGGAATAGCATAATACCATCCCCAAAAATTTCCTTTTCATTGGAAGATCCATCAAAGTAAGACGAGGGATTTTGATGATCAATCACTTATTTAATAATAATGTGAGAGACCTAGTGAGAGCCATTAGATGACAAGAGAGCATAAATTGCACATGTTTGAGATTATTAATATAAGGTGTAGATGAATTATCCATGAATATGGCATTGTTTCTAGCTATCCACAACCCCCAACATATGAGGGGCGAAATATTTCTAAGGACATCGTCATGTGACATGTCCCACCAAGACTTCCATCACTTGAGGAATGTTTCTCCCATCCATTCTATGTTATAGCCCAGGAAGTATTTATCTCTCAACCATCTATAGAATTATAAGGAAAATGTAGGAACAAATGTTCAAATAACTCCGTTATAACCTTGCATAAAATGAACTAGCGTAGGCCTTCTTTGTGACAATTTTGTAAGTTTTCCAATGTTGGGAATTTATTTTCAATGAGGAACCAGAGAAAGATTCTAGTCTTAGCTGGGTACTTTAGCTTCCATATCTTCTTCCACCGCCATCATAGACTATCCCTTTCTCTTATCGTAATCTGATAAATGGAGCAAATTTTTGGAGTGTATACTAAGGAAGTAGGATGTAATTAAGTGAGGAGTATTCCTTCTCTCTGATTCTAACATGTGATAGTTTAAGAGAATTTATATAATTTTTACAAAAGATTAAAAATTGTCATGCAAATCTAGCTAATTTTCATTTGTCCATCCTTGGGCCCATATAGTTGATCTACCTTCATCCACAACCTAATACATAAATATAAGATGCTAATTATTCAAACGATTCACAAGATCAGAAGCAATCCTAGATTTTTCCTTGTGACTAGGTCCGTCCCTATTTTGAACCTTTCATCATTTCCAACCTTCGATGGAAGACCATAACCTACCACCACAAAATAAGATATCATCACCTTTCACATGACTGAAGGATTTTTCATGCTTTTCTTTAGCAGTATTATCTAATATTCAACTGAAAGAGGCAAAATATTTTTTTTTACACCATCATCATCCATATATTGTCAGTGGAGAGTAGCCTCCACCCAACCTTTGCAGCAAAATATTTTGAGATGATGAGAAGATATTTTAAACCCCATATTTGATGTGCTTTTTGAAAGCCTATATTTTTCCAATTGATGCAGGAGTATCTAGGGATATCTCCAAGAAGAGAATTTTCCAAAGTCTTGCAAAAAAAGTCTCTAGAACTTATAAAAGCTAGAAACATCTTCTAGTATTTCTAAAGAATGTAAAATCTCTAGAAATGCACTGTAATTATGAAATTAGTAAGTAGTTTACAAAGATATATTTTGAAGATATAAGGATTATCTCTTGGTATAAATAGAGTTTTTTATTCTCAATAATAAATCGAGACGTATGTTCTGTTTAGAAATATGGAAGTGGAATACGAGGTAGAGGTAGATGGTGAGGATGGCCAAGTGCATATTATAATCAAGACAATATTATATTGTAGATATTATGAGATTTAATGACCTATATCTGAGTTTTGATTGTATTTGTTATGTGGGTGTTTACATTTTTTGGATTAGAATTTGTAGGCAGTCCTAGCCTGCATCAATTAGTGGTATCAAAGTAACAGACATGGATACAACATAAGAATTTTATGATAATTTATGGAGGAAAAATGAGAACAAAATTAAGAGAGTGGAAATTGATTTGTGTGTGTGTGTGTGTGTTTTTTTTTAATTTGTGGATATTGATGACAGGTAGTAGAAATTGAGAAGAAGGATGTGGTGATTATTCTAACAACTAGCATAGTTTTCATGGAGTAAAAATTGTGACCACAGAAACCTAAAGATAAAGGAGTGCTTGAATGTGGTTCCAGAGGAGGGGACCGATAATGCCAAGATTCCAAGCTTAGAGGAAAAACATTGTGAGGTGTATGTAGTAGGAACAAGACTTGTTACTATAAAGGTTATTTGCAGTTCATAGTGGGAAATATAAATCTCACAGAGTAAGAGGAGAAGATGAATATGACTATGGAGAGTCATTTCAAGAATTGAGAGGGAAGCCAGAGAGATTCCAAAACAGTTGGTATAAGGAAAATCAATGTTGAAGAATAGGAGAGAGAACCAGTTGAGATAAAATAACGGTTTAATGTGTTTACAGAGTTGCTACAACATAATGAGGAGAACCAAAGGAATGGGTGGAACCTGAGGAAAATGGTTAAGTGGCATGTTGAAATATTATGGGCAAAGAAGAAGAGAAAAAATATGAGCTACATGATAAGAATTTCTTTGAAAGAAGGGAAACTCAAAACAGTTGAGTACGAGGCAGAAAAGGCGTACTATTGTGACCCAAATAAAGAGCCATTTCTTGGAGAGAATGAGGATGAAGCAATGGATGAGTTTCAAGATTCTCCTGTTTTTAAAAATAATGAATTTTCTATAGATGCAGATATGGAATATGGTGGAAAATTACCTTATGCTGTCAAAAAATTAGTGGAAGAGCATAATGAAAATTTTGTTACAAGTGATGGGAGTGAAGGAAAAAAATCTCTTTGTTATAAGACAAGAAGAAGAGGAAAATTTAAATGCAACACTCATGAAATATGGTATGAACATAAATGATGAACACGAATTTTTGATTAGGGATATAGATTCTATGTTACTTCTCGAATATGAAATCCAACCTCACATAAAGCATTCCAAGAACATTTTTAGATATTTTGAGGAAGATATGGAATGTTTGGAAGGTTGGTTGGAAAGAGATTAAGGTTCCATAGAGGTCTGAAAATTAGTTCATTTGGAGAAAAATATTAGAAGTAACATGCTTGAAAACAAGGTGCAAGAAGCAAAAGTTGGCAAAAAGCTTGATTTAAGAATGAAATTCGACACAGAGATTGATGAGTTGTCAAAACTTGTAAAAAAACATTCCAAGGGAATGTATGTAAAGGAGAAGAAGATATTCAACCATAGAATTAATTCAAATGAGATAAACTATGTTAGAAAATTAAATGGACAACAAGAGAATAAATTCTAGGACCGAGGAAAAATGAGTAAACAAGATTTTCTCTTTTTTCCCTCGGAATCATCAATTACTATTTAATGTTTCGGATCATGGAGGAGCTTTCACAAAAACGTAATGGAACTCATAGATAGAAGTCCATGAATAATTTTATACCTTGGTAGTATGATGCACGAGCATCTATGTATATCTTAAAAAAGGAAATCTTCAAAAATCTTGCAAAATAAGTTTCTAGAACTTATAAAATCTTGAAATGTCTTCTAGGGTTTCTAAATTACTTTAAAGCTCTAGAAAATAATTTTAATTGTGAATTTAGGAAGTATTTGAACAAGATATATTTTGAAGAGATAAGCATTAACTCTTGGGATCTCTATAGTTTTGTATTCTCAATAATAAATCGAGATGTATGTGCAGGTTTATAAATATAGTAGTAGAATTAGAGGTAGAGGTAGATGGTGTGGATGGCCAAATGCATATTGTAATCATGCCAATATTATATTGTAAATATGTTGATCTTTAATGACATGTATATGAGTTTTTATTTGATTTTTTATGTGGGTTTTTACATTTGTGGATTAGAATTTACAGGTAGTCCCAACCTGCATCACCAATGAACCCATGGGAGGATGGCCTCATCCTTATAACTAGCTCATAAAAACCTCTTGCAAAGTTTTCTGATAGATTCTATGATTCTTTTGGGGACCCCTGTTATGGCCATCAAATATACTAGGATAACTTCAGTGACCAGTTTTATCAATAACAATCTCCTTACACAAGAAATTAATTTGAAACTCCTATTATTTAGCCTATATTCCACCTTTTCCAGCAACCAAAGCCAATCAATATCCCCATAATATTTTTGTTTCAGATAAACCCTAGGTATTTTAAATTATCCTGAATATTTTTTACTATGAAAGGGAAATTTCTCTCCACCCTTCGCACTTCACCTCATGAGAGGCCGACATAAGAAATAATGGATTTTTGGATATTTATTACCATGTATGTTTCTTTATGAAGTAAGGTGAGACGTTAATTGATGATTTCCCAATACTACCTAGACCCATTGTAGAAAATAATAATATAATCAACAAAAAAGAGGTGAGTGATGAAAAGGTTTTCTGCTACCTTAAAACCCCTAAGGTCTCCATGAATTTTCTCTACCAATAAAAATATGCTCATCTCCTTGGAAATTAATAGAAATAATAGTGGAGATAAAGGACATCCTTGTCTCAATCTCCTCTGAGCATGGAAAAAAAAGGAGAGGTTGACACCTTGATCAAGATAGAAAAGACGCAAATGTTATAATACTCATTTTCCTGTTGATTGAAGGAACTTCGAACCCCATGTGGGTGAGTATATGTCAAATAAAAACCCATTTGACCTTATCTTACACTTTATATGAATAAATTTTTACAATGATACATTTTATATTTGGATATTTAGGCTGTGCATGCCTTCTTTTTCAATGGCTATAGCTTTGTGGATCCAACGTCTCTCTAGGAAGTTAAAATATTCATTAGAAATTTTCCTGGAGAAGCTTGGTTTGAGTCTATTTGCAATAATTTTGTAATCATAGGTACACGAAAATATTTTTATATAGTCATCAGAATATTGGGTTCATCCATTTTTTGAATGAGGGTGATAAAAATATCATTTAAAGGATCATAAAATCTCCTAGTTTGGTGAGAATCCTCAACTGCATTGATCAAGTCTACTCCCACCAAATCATATAACCCCAAATAAAATTTGATAGTATAACCATAAAGGATAGGAATATTATCTTGTCAAATACGCATTAGAATAACCTCCACTTCCACATCTGAGATCAGATCCATCAAACTCTAATTGTCTTCTTCATCCATGAAATGGAGAAAGAATTGAGCAAGATGTACCACTTTAGTAATAGTAACTACATTAGTGCCTTGAATATATTATGATTTTTTACCACAGTGGTTATATCCTCAAAATTATTCTCTTTTCCCCATCTATATTGTTTAATTCCCAATAATATTACAACTTCTGCGGACTCTTTAACCAAACAAAAATGCTCTTGTGTCTCCATTTTTCTTCCTCTTCATCCAAGAGTCTCCTCTTTGTAGACTCCAATCGAAAAATCCTTTGTTTATCTTCCAATAAGTCATATCAGCCACCCTGTATAGATTTTACTCTTTCTAATTATTCTTCTATAGATTTTAGTGTTGCATCATATGTAACCCTCTTTTAAAATTCCCAGTGAATAGTGGCTTGTTTCACTCTTTTTAAATTATGAGAAAATTTATGTGTGACTTGGTATTAAAAATCATGATAATACATAATTGAGGCATCCTTTATCATATTCACAAAGGCTTAATAAATCAACAATGAGGGACTTAATTCGAAAGGAATTCCTTGTTTTCGGTTTCCACCTTTCAACTCCAAGAAGGATGGATGAAGATCGGAAACCCAACCAACTCCAAGCCATTGGTGGAAATAATATATTCTTGCCACCATAACTTTTGGAATTATGAAACTTTCAAGACATTTGGCCACCATCACATTTCCAGTTCTCCTATTTCTCTTAGACAGTTCCAATTTATCAAGATTGGCATCAATGAGTCAGTCATTTGTAATCTTCCTGATAAATAAATAAACCCTAGAACCTGGTAGAACTTTTTTCCCCCATACCTCAAAGGTGAACAAATATAAATTCACTTCCCACCCAAATTTAAGGTTATCCTGCTTCATGAATCATTTTTTCAACTAATAATTCCAGAATGGCACTCTTTGATTGCATGGGTAATATATATTGAGGAGAAAATTTCTTCCCCTAGAACCAAGTCTCCACAATGGAATTTAGAAACTCTAATATATTTCTAGTTGAAACTCACATCAACATCAAAGAAAAACTACCTGGGAACTATTTTGTATGAAACTTCTAAAATTTTATCACCCTCCCCAAAAGTCTCCTTGAGCATCAATATATAATCCTTTTTTATCTAAATCATCCTTCTCAAGGATATTTTTTTCATGGTGCTAGATAAACATTTGCATTTGAAAGAAATATATTGAATCATGAGAGACCTTGTTCCGGGGCCTATGCTACTGTAAGCATGCCATGAAGGGATTTCTACTTGTACTTAGTAATATCGATTCAAGCCTTCAATTTTTCCCTCGATATTCAGTTTTTTTTGGCTCTCGAATAACCTTTTCCAATTTTTGTGTGAGTGTACACAAGCCTCCATGAGGGATTCTCCTTTCACCCTTTTGGGTCTAAGGTTATAGTGGGGATCCATTAATAATAGACCTTCCAGGTGATACCTACGATTATAGGGAGGTAATAATGGAAGGGGAGTTGTAATAGGGATTTCATTTGTTTCAATGTTCGAAAAAAATAGAGGGAATATGCGTGAGGAGTGTGGGACTTGAGGACATAGGCTTTAGATGCATTGATAAATAACAATTAATAATATTTGAACCAGGGAGGTGAGACGGAATATGGTCATTACCGGCAAAAGTTGGAGTCTGGTCCTCCACATCTCTTGCCATATTATCTCCTAGCTTATCTCCCACCATTGGAACTACTTGTACAGTTTCATCGCCAGTAAGATCCATAGTTGAAGCTCGTGTTTCATCAAGAGAAACTAAATGGATATGCATTCTCTCATCATTTTTATCATCCACATTTCGATTTCCCCCAGTATGGTCAAACATCTATGCACTTGGACCTATTTTTCCTTTATATTTCACAAGTAAATCTCTTATAACATGGTCATGAGAATGACAACGATGACACTAGAAGGGTAATTCTTCATAATCAATCTATTGAAGATGTCTATAAACCCTATATGTAAGATTGATCTAAAAAAAAAACCCCTCTTGGGGGTCAAGGTTAACCAAGATTCTTGTAATATAATAGAGTTTTGTGGTTTTGAATGACATGCTTGCTTCAAGTAAAATCCCCTAATTTATCACCAATTGCACGAAAAACATCTAGATTTCAGAATTGTTGGGGAAGCCCTGGTATCATAACACATACTGGAATAATGGTCGACCTTTCATGACCAGCATCAAATAATAGACTCTGCCTCTTTAAAAAAACTAGTAGGAGTCTTTGCATAAGTTCCTTTCCTTAATTGATGTAACAATTTCCATCCACTCAACCTTTCATGACAACCATCAAATAATTGACTTCATCTTTTAAAAGAATTAGTTAGGAGTCTATGCATAAGTTATTCTTGATAATCAATGTAAAAATTACCATCGCATCAAATTAAATAATGAACCAACGATGTACATGGATGCTTACCTCAACTACTCTCATTGGGGAGCTGCCCCATTCCTTGTTCACCCAAATTCATAACCCTCAACCTTATAGATTCTAGCCTTCACCCGAAAAACTAGAACTCTCTCGAATATATCAATGGCTCCTATCACTCCTCTATTCTTTGATGTCTATCATATCCCTCTAGTTGATCAGGGCCTAAGGTTTTTGGAACCATGATTGTTCCTCATAATATTTCAACTGAACTGTTTGCATCTTCATTATTTCCCTCAGGGAAATTGTTCTCCCCCTACATTCCTTGCATCCTATCTGAGACATCTCCTATCACTCCCCCTTACTACACATAAACCCTAAGGTTTTATTTCAAATTAACAATAGTAGATGATAGCTAAGGTAAAGGGAACACTTTGTTGTCCACATTATTTAGTGTAGAGCTACTGTGAACCATATCTTCGAGGTCTCCATTTATTGATTACCCAGAGCATCCAAGAAAAAACCCCCATGGCACAAAATATCACTTTCCACACCAAAATGTGAGTTCAACACCTCTCTCAAACCACCCAAAAGAAATAAATTGGTATATGAGACATGTTGGAAATATTACACACAAAGGAACAATTATATTGCTAGAAATCACACGAATACATCACATATTTGTGGTCCTTGTGAGATCCAAATAATTCCAAATATGAATAGTGAGGTTGAGATATTCTCCCAACATCCACCTACAAATCCACAACAAATTCTAAGTTGAGCACAGGAGAATGATATTCCAAGTCTCTCCCTTAATTATTACATGCACAATTACAATACATATCATAACAATAAAATTGATCTCTTTCACACTGGTCTTCACAAATAGCTCTAGCCACTCTGCAATCTTCTGGACTCTACTCTTTCTTTATCCACATCTTCAAGCTTACCTTCCAACTCATTTAAAGTACACCTACTTTTGACCATCAATGATGAACTTTTCAATATCAACAATATAGACAATTCAGCTCGTTGGGGCTTCCATGATAAGAGATGACAAGTAATGAACCATCCTCTCAACCAATCACCACCTACCAGATATTTTGATTTGTACTATCCATAAGTTTCTAGGTAGATGGCCTAAATACTAAATTTTTTCAAAAGTTGAACTAACAACTTGACCTGCTTCACACACACAAATCTCATACTGTAATTTGTATCCATTGTTCAGGGGTTTCCATGCACCAAGAACAACAAACCTTAACAGTATAAACACAATCAAACTACTAATGTGTTCAAGGGTTTACGAGTGCCAAAAATAAATAATTAGAATTAAGAAACTTACAGATAAACTCCTTAACAAAGAAGACAACAAGACCAATTACACTCCATAACTACTCCCCTCTATTCCACCCTGCACAATGCGAACAAAGCTCTTCAAAAATAGTTCGTTACTGAATATTAATTTAAACAAATAGTTAGTATCTTCAACATATTCTTGTTAATTTCTTCTTGATTGGTTTCACAACATATTGGATTTTGTCAAAATTTACGATCCTTTCCAGATCTGAATTGACCATATTCACACAAGGAAAAACATATCCCTTATTATGTAGAGACTCCAATTCTGACACCTGCATGCCCCACTCGAGTGGTGGTAAATGTTCATTGATTTTTTTTCTGTGACCATTCCATATGCGGCAAGTCAAGGAAACGAAAATCATTGAAACATGTGTAATGAGAACTTCCAGCAAATATCAAAAGATATTGATTTCAATATACTATAGAATTATGATCTGACCATGGTTATGGAGGCATACCAACAACTTATACAACATCCTATGTCATTTTTCCATGTCAAGAATAATCACATCATTTAGAAGACTCCTGCTTGAGTCCTCACAACCAAACAAAATTAAACTGGACCCTACAATAGTGACAGATTGACCTCCACGTGCAATCAGATCATTTACATATGACCTTAGTACACACCATGTACAAGATTCTGTGTCAAAGGATCAAATTGTCACAACATCAGAAGGATCCTTGGTATGTCTGCCAACAATTAGAATCTTGTTTCCCGAAAGAATTAGACAATGACCAGAACAAGGAGATAAAATTTCTTGAGAAAAGTCAGATTTCATCTTTGTATCCACTTTGGAGAATGTCAAATATTTAAAATCTATCACCTGAATATCATTTAGGTATTTTCCATTTCATTTTCCACCAAATACATACATTTTCTCTTGCACTACTACCATTGAACAAATTGATGATGGAGGAGACAACCTGCGTCGATGACATCATATCTCCACACTCAATCAAACAAATCTCACAGCAAGGATCTCTGGTGGTTATTCCAATAAAATTCACATGAAAACAAACTCACTGAAAAACACATCTGATATCACACACCTACATATTTACACGAAGAAACTATCATTTCTCTCACATCTTTGTAGGCTCTTGCTTAAGGGATTCGAGCCCTGTAATTAGCCTGGAATAAGCCACCATAAAAACTCGTGTAAAATGAGAGTTGTTAAATAAATAAATATTATTAATTCCTATATTGATATTACATGAATAATATTCTTGTAATTATTAATTATAAGAATATTGGAGGAATTATTTCTTAATTGTTTTATTTAGAATAATTTCTATTCTTGTATTGAAATAAATTATATTTCCTGGTTGGTATATTTTATGAGTTTTAGAATTAATGAGTAATAGTTTTGGAAAAACTATGGATACATGATATTTTTCTCATAAGGAAAAAGCAAATTTACCTTGAAAAGAAAAGAATGAGAGATTTATGGAGTTCTTTTCTATTTAGGAAAAATCAAATTTATGGTTGGTTTATGGAATTCTTTTAAGACTTAGAGAAGCTATTCCGTTGTCTTAATTCTATTTATTGTAATCTTATGAGAAAAATAAAGAAGGGAATGAGAGAATACATAGATAATGGAGACAAGGAAGAGGAAAAAGGGATTCCAGGCATGCATCAAAAGATAAGTAACTATGTTGTTTGAAAATTCGTTTGGTTGCATATGGGGCATGATGATATAATAATTGAATTTATTCACAAAGAAAAATTCATATGATAAATAATCAAGATTATTTCCTGAGGAAACCTATATAAAATTTCATGGATAGAGGAATAAGTGTTTTATTCATTTAAATCTTACAATATTTCATGTGCTTTGAATTCGTAAATGTTTTTCATGGCTAAAATAATTATGTGAACTGCATGAGTTACTAGAAGATAAGGTCCAAAAATGCCTTTGTATCTCCAAAAACGGGATAAATATGTAGAATGTGAAAGAGGATTTTGTAAAAGAGGAAGTTATGACCAAAAGTCTCTTTCAGATTTTAAAAATTCATTTCCCATGTTTCGAAAATCCATGTCCCAAATTGATGACAAAAACAATGAATTATTCAATATTTAATTATGGAAAAATGAGTTTCAAAGATTCGTTTAAATCATCCAAACCATAAAGCCTATGTAAAAATTGAGAGACATTATTTTTAATGACCCTATTATAAACAAAAAAAACTCTTTGGATTTTCCAAAACTCGTTTCGAGTTGGTTGGAAGCCGTGTCCAAATTTAATGACAAGAACAGGAAATTATTTAACAATTAAATCTTGAAAGTTGGGATGCAAAGATTCCTTCGAATCATCAGAATCATGATGCCTGTGAAAATAACGAGAGATGTTATTTTTAATAATCCTCTTCCAAACAGAAACATCGTTTGGTTTTCCAAAATTAGTTTCCATATGTTCGTAAGCCATGTCCAAAGTGGATGACTACAATAAGAAAAATAGAGTAAAACATAGTGATTATATTTGATTTTTTAACGAGATAAAAATAGTTGTTTATATACATGTAGAAATAATAATTATGTTGATATTTATTTAAAATGAATTCATTTATTTCATTTAAGAGATTACCAAGTATGTTCTCATGATGCATATGCATTAAAAGTTTAAAGATAAATATTGGACTCTTGTAAAGAGTACGTGCTTAAGTGCACATGAATAATACCTAGTATATTGATCTACTAGAATTGATTATGTGACTTTACATACATGAGGGGCTTGAGTCATGTGAAAATATATAAATAACTTTTTTGAGTAGTAGTTCACATAAACCTTTTCATAAAAGGAATTTGTTTGTGTTATTTGAGAAGTATTTGTTATTCATGTTAATTCTTGAGGAAATATTACAAATCTCTCTGATGTGTGAAATGATAATAAAATAGTTTTTATTTCATGCATAATAGCTAGTTAGTTAGCTATATTTTGGAAAAATAATAATGAGGTTGTTAAATTCTTGGAAAATAAATATATATATTTGTATGCAAGAAAGAATTTATTGTGTTAGAACTCTTCAAAAAGAATAGAAGAGAAAAATGTATCCTTATAGGTATTATTGGATAATATGCTTGGAGAGGAAAACAAGTAAACACATGCTTTATTATTTAAGATTATTTAGAGAAACATATATTTTTGCGTGCATGGAAAAAGTATAGTTTTAGGTATTAGATTTCTAGGGAAAAGAAAGATGCAATCACATAATATTGATTGTGTTAGCCTTATTTTGGGAAAAATAATATGTATTTGGCAAACCTAAAGGGATTAGCTATGGTATTAGCTTTATTTTTGGAGAATATTTTGCATAGTTATTGGGTTAGATATTTTGGATGAGAGGGAAATATCCGTTTGCATGCATCAAATAATAAGTTGTATGTGTTTGACCCCTTGGAAAATAAATGTATGTATTTTTCCATGAAATATTTATTTAGTTTATTTTGATAAGAAATATATGTTTTACATGCAAGAAGAACAAGCTATGTTATTGCATTCACAAAATTATAACTAGTATGTTAACATTGTTTGAAATAGAGCTGGAATTACTATACATAATAGCCATTGTGAATAGCTCTTGTGTGAAAAATGTGTTTTTCGAAAAGAATATACATTCACATGCATAAGTATAGAATATATTGGGTTAATAACTTTGGAAAAGAAAACATAAGAGTAGGCACAAAGGAAATTGCTTGTTGGGATAGTTATCTTGAAAACTTGTTATGCATTTTTATGCACATTATTATTATATAGTATGTTAGCTTTCCTTTGGAAATAATATGAAAGTGCATGCAATATTTTGTTAGCGTTTGTTGGAAATATGATGCTTGATAGTGATTTATTTAATGCAATGTAAATTATTTTCAAGAATTAATTTCATGTCAATTTCGTTATGTTTATACATGCATAAAAATATTTGTTGAAGTGTCACAAATAAATATTGATTAATGGTTTATTAATATTTTATCTATTCATGATATCACGTGGGCTGACAAGAGTAATGGTAGGAAAGGAGCGTGACTTGAGAAAAGGATTTGTCAATTTTAACATTGTGGAAGATAAATATTTTTTATTCCATGTAGGTCTAGGAGTTCCAACTATAGGATGACCCACTGAACGAAATAGTCTGACTACAAAGACAGAGATTGAAGATCCGTGGGTAAATGGTATCATGATTGTAATAGCTTATAGGTAGTTATTTTTCATTTAATATTATTTTTATATGAAATTGTTATGGAAATGGTCAAGGGATGGACTCCCTTATAACCATTGAGTGAGGGGTGAAAACCCTCATGAGCATTTAATAGAAAAATAAACGTTTGCAGGTTTTCACTCTACGGGGTTTCTAGGGTATATCGGTGTCTAATGATGTGATTCTTCATTGTGTCATTTTCATGATGTTAAATTATTTAATGATGTGATGTTTATATTTTCGTTTATGTGATTTACTATTTGACTTAAGATAGTCATGGGTTCGATGCATAGTTATAGTAGGAAATTAAAATTAATATGCTACAACAAGGAGAGTTAATGGTTGTGTAACTCACTATGATTTTTACTAAATATTTCTCTAGGTAATGATGATGGTTATTCTAATGGTTTTTGAGGTAATATAGAAAGTAATTGAAAAAATTTCCAAACTCCATGCATTTTCCTACAAGGTTACCGGGGAATGTGAAAAATGGTATCAGAGAAAAAGGTTGCAACACTGGCACCTTTTGGGAATCATTAAGTAAAAAATAAGTAGAGGTATGATGTTGGTGGGAATAATCTCAGGTATGACTCTATCTGAACTTGAAAAATACTGCAATTTACATGAGATTCATGATGCATGATTAATGACCGCATGAGAGAGTAGAAAGTTATAATGTTTCTTTAAAAGTTGTGGTGAAATTTTAATATGAATGTGGATAGAAGACAATAAAAACTCTATTGTACCTATGAACCATCGTGAGCACTCACTGGTTATAATGTAGGTTGATTATCAACCTTTTCATGCATTATATTAGAACAATTATTATGGCGCATTAGAAAAAAAACATGAATAAAGTTACCATGCATTGCTTATAAAGAATGAATGCATGTATGGTTGGTGTGATAACTAAATAATTTAGAAGTTGGGGTTGACCATCAAGAGGACATTGGAATGTTGTAAGAAAAAATAATAATAAATTTCAATGAAACTATATAGCTATTAAAACTAAGAAATGAGTGTAGTGGAACTCACATGGTGAACTTAAAGTCAATGAAAAACTCATATTATCATAATTGTGGATTTTCTTTCTTCATGTAGAGCCGTAGAGGAAAGCTTGCATTCCATGTGTTCAACAAAAGTGGTAAATGAGATCCAAAGTTTTGTTGTCTTAGATAATTTAATCCATGGGAGTTTTGGATGTCATTAATCATAACATCAAGGAGTATTAATACCTTAAGGTCATGTAACCCCCATGTTTATTCCAAGAAAAAAATTTGTTCAGACTTGGATCCATAAGCTGGTCGAATTTTCCAATTAAACGCTCATGTAGTGATTGTTAGTTATGTTTTTTTGTATAAATTTAAACATTGATGATATTAATATGATTCATGCTATTATTTGAATTCTATTTTTACTATCTCTTTAATAGTTTAAACATATTTATGGAAATTTATTTCATGTGGGCTAATTATTGTTAAAATTTGTCAATGGATGTAGATTGCATGCTTGCAAACTGTTTGTTAGAATGTCTCATTGGTTTTAGATTTAATTCTTCCAAAATATTTGATAAAAGTATTTAATGGTTTTATATTCCATGATTGCAAATTATTTTCCCAAAATTCCCCAATCGTTTTCACTTAAATGGCTACAAGCTAATGGTATAGAAAGAAAAAAAATCACATTTTGTGTCGTAGTATTCAATGGGATTGTTATTTATCTATAATATTGATGGTTGGTAATGTGAGACCTTAAAGAAAGTATAATTATATGGTATGAAAGATATGTTAATGGATTTTTTCTAAGTTGCATGATTGTTATTATGTGGAAATTTGGAATGTATACCACTTATATTACATGTGATGAATTGTTGTCAATGCACTTTGACAAATTATGGGACCCATGTTGAGACAAGTATAGGTGCATGGTGTACATAAATGTTCTTTTGCCTCAATGGTAATATGAAAATGGAAAATTATGTAAATTATAATGGATTTTAGACATTGACTATTTTTAGGCATTGAATATTTATTGGATTCAATAGCTATGGAAGCCATGATGGGGCTCATGTGATGATGTAATATTTTATTATTGAGTTAATGAATACATTGGTTGGGGTATTAAGGAAATAACTCTAGAGTTTTAGAAGAATTATTTCCATCTTATGAAAATCTATTGATGGTTAAGTTCAAGATGAACCTTCCATAAAAGTCTCCTAAAAATCCCTAGGAGAAAATAATAAAGAGGAAGATATTAACATAATGGGAGAAAAATATTACGTTAATCACTTATTTGGAGATAAATATTAATTTGGGTAAAATAAAGCACAATAGGAGCGAAATGCATGCTTTAAAGAAAAGAAGAGTATCTTTTTACAAAAAATTAAAACAAAAATGCCTAGGCAAAAGATTGGCAGACCTTAAAGCAGGATGCTGCTAAAATAATGTTGGGAAGAAAGCATTAAGGAATCAATGAGGTTGTTGATTATAGTGGAAAGAAGATCTTAGCTAGGTGGGGAACTATTGGACATAGTTCATGGTTGGGTGGAATATGATCGGTTCCTCAATCATTCCTAGAAACTAACTATGGTTAGATGAAATTATGTGTATGTTCTACTATTGATTTCAAAATTATATAAAGATCTTGGATGTTACAATAGACTATAAATCTCATATCTCAAAGTTGTGCATGTGTTATAGTTTTCCATGAACGATATATTAAATTATATAAGGAACATTTTTGATGAACTACGTTGTGTTTGTAGGTTTTTATGAACAAATGAACATGTAAGAAATTACTTATATATATGCATGCATAGAGGAAATAAATTGAAATATATAGGTGATTGAAATAATTCATGTTAGATAATATAATTAGCTATTGAACTCTAAATTCCTGACAGAAGAAAGGAAAATGGTTGGAGATAATTTCAATGAGTTTGAATTCGATTGAAATTACTATGGGAGAAAAAAAAATGATTTGCAATAAAAATGGCCGGAGATAAACTCCATGAGTTTGAATTTGATTGAAATTATTGTGGGAGAGAAAGGCAGTAATTTTCAAACAGCACTACTGGGAAAGAAAGACAAGTGTAACTCCTAAATAAAATACAACATGCACTTGATAAAGTTTTTCATATCATTTTTATGATTAAAGGGCTAGTGCTCCTTGAGTTTTTGTGAAAGTATTATGGTTGTAGTATTATTTTACATTTCCTAAATAATTAATATTGAAAAGTAAAGGTTAATGTTGTCACACCTCCAATTTTTTTTTTTTTTCTTCAGTATCCCAAGTATTGTATCCTCTTTAATCTCTCATAGTGAGTATCTTCTTTGATTTTTATTAGTCATAACTACCTCTTACAATCTCTACTTGGAACCCAAATATACACCTATATTTATATCTAAATACTTATAGGTGTTATCCTACTTACTCTATTCATTGATGTAGGATTATTTTTTTCCCCTTTAATTAAAATCCACATATTCTAAAGTTATTATATTTTCATTTACACCCATCTAGCATAAGGGGGATATATTACTCTGTTTACTTCCCATCATACACAATCATCTCAGTACTATTTAAGTATACAAAATGTAAGAATGGTTATATGGCCATTTATATACACATAGAGTATGAATATAATATAGTTAAGAGGGACGTTATATATAACCTATCGCACATATTTTAGAGCATTTGGATATGCTCTTGCCATATAAAATCAATCGTTAAATAAACGCCCCCTCGGTTTAACATTTCACACTCTATATTTTGTGAACCGCTACTATAATGATGAGCTCAATCGGCAATAGTCTTCTCGCTGATTTCTTAACTGTCATTATTTACACGTATCATTTGTTTGGGTGTCAGGTATTAACGCGTCTGCGTTTTACTGGAGTGTTCGGATGGGTAAACCCACTTCTGCAGTGGTTCGAATTCCGCGGTGCGAGTACTCACCATAGGCCATCAACCCGTCTCAGGAGACAGGACGTATACGTGTCTCATTCTCATACGCTGAGATTTTTCCAGGTACAGGTTGGGGTGGACTTCCCTTATTTCGAGAATACGAAGTTTACCAACCATGGTACTTTGGCTCTATGAACTCGGCAGGTGTCAACCCAAGTTGGGAGACCCATTGATATGGTTCACCTCGGCAGGGAAAGATCGTAGCGCTTGGGCCGAATCTTCACCTGATGCAGTACTTAGAATTTAGGGTTGAAGAACAACAACCACGCTGCACTGGTATCGCTTATTCTGCACGCCATGATTTGTCAAATCCCCCTCGGGATTTTGTGCAATACCCGGCCATTGCAGTTTAGGGTTACGGGTTTTTTTTCTATACACTTAAACAACAATTGCTGCCGCCTATACAGCTGTGGGGTAGATTTATTTGGATGGCAGTTCGCCTTATTAAAACCCCGTCTGTCCATTGGTATTCTACTTTTCCGGTCTTCGTTTTCATGTGCATCTCTCGTTCACTGGTTTTTTCTTTCCCCGCAGCTTCCAGATCGGAATCGCTTGGCAGGGATGCCAGAGGCGAACGTGTTGTCTTCAGCAGTTTGGTAGCCGAGTATTCCTTTATTTTCCATAGGGTCGTGTTGTTTATATACTGTCATGGGTTCAGGACTGAGAGTCTATTTAGGTTATGCGTGTTGTATATTTTGTTTTTCATCCTGAATTTATTCATTACGCTTAAACTTATCTGGTTTCTATTTTTGTCCAGGGTATTGATGTTCCAAGAGGGAAGGCGTTTTCATTCCCGTGGAGCGAGGTCTGGTTGTCTCGCACTGCGTCTTCACATCCGATGAGCAACCCATTCTCGTTCCGACTTTTCGGTCCTGCTTGCACTGGCAACGGAACCTATTTACAGTTGGGTGTATAACATAGTTATGTCGCGTTGGGTCTGTGTTTACAGGTATTTCGCCACAGCTTTCCAGGTCCATGGCTTTCCTCTAGCTAGCTCCTGCTTTCAAAGGAGTTGATGCCAGAGGTTCCTACCCTCTGGATTTATCCTACCGAATGCCGGAAACGTAGTGACGATTTTCCGGACCTTATGGTTTACTCTCGGACCCCATCAGGCTCGTTCGGCGAATGCGACCTTGGCTGCATGAAACGTAAAGGTCTTGGGGCAATTTAAATTCCACGCCTTTCTTTATTCCGCTCAGTTTTGGTTGATAAAAATCTTGTGAAATTTGTTTAACTTTTCTTTCGTTCTCAATCATTATTACAACCTCATTGTATTCGTTTCCTTTGGATTTAAAAGGTATTTCAGGTTTGCAATTAGTCGGCAACCCTAGGATTGCATTCGCATAGTATCAGCATATTTTTTTTTTCTGAAATAATCTTATTTCCCAGTTTATGAAAGGAGTGCGAAGTAGATTAGTCTGTGGATAACCCTGTTTAGATTCCGACTCTGCGATTAAAAGCCGCCTAATCTCCACCCTGCATGGCTAACGGTTCCGACTTTTATTACAGGTACTCTCTATTTGTTTTTATTTCTCTTTTTACATGTTCGGATCGGTTGGCAACTATGAAACCTAACATAGTGTAGTTTTATCCTGTCACGTTGCGAAGCAACTCCAGGTGACCATGCTCGTAACTGAATTGATTATATACTCTGGAATTGAATATTTCATGACTACCTTCTCGTTCTAAAGGCACACACCCGAATTTTTGTTTGTTGCACTAACTGAGAAATGGATGTATATTTTTTTTTTGTTCTGCCAACCCTAGCCGATCCCACGGTGTTCATCCGGTATGAGAGATTTTAATGTTACGCTAGTTACGCTCTTTTACTCAGAAATGAAACCTATAATCTTCTTATACGCCTGGAATTTTTCATGTTATTTTAGATTATATAAATCCGGTTAACCGAGAATTAAGGGTTACGAAAATGGTTGTTTTCCCGTTGTAATCATGGTATTTTTCCTTTCATCTAATGTTACACAGAGACATAAATGCAGAGATTATTAGGGTTGTATTGACCGAGCACTTTTCTTGCAGTCAAATGTATTCCTAACCGATGTGATAATACTATTAATTAAGTGTAGATACGCTTTAACTACACGAATAATTACCTGGCGCGGGTATACTTACTCCGATCCATCTTTTTTCATCAATGTTATAATGGAATGTCTACGTATTTTCTTATACATTTCGTGTTACACATACATGCTTATGTATAAGTACTTCTCGGTACATTTCATGCTATATATACCGGTTCAACTATACCTACTCTCGGTATATTTTAGATTGACATATATATATATATATATATGCTCTCGGTATACATCATGCTTACATATACATGTTTTCATTTTATTGTATATGTTTACAATTGAATCTAATTCTATAATGTTTATTTTAAAATTTTAGAAGCAGATTTACTTTAAAATTTTGAGCTATTAATGCTATAAAATTTGCATAGAGCCGAATTTCTTTTTAGATGGTATTTACTCAAAGTATGAGCTAAGTCTTTTCTCCTCTTTTGTAGTTTACATTACGATATGTAGATTTGCAGTTCTACTACTAGCATTTTCTAGCATACCCATAATCTCACTTATATAGATGTATCAGAAAACAAGTTAGAGGTTAATCATCTATGGAGAGCTAGGTACCTTCAGATTTAAACCGACCTTGGTTTAAAGTTTCTGAGGGTTTCCACTCCATAACTTATTGGTCTACAACTATACAAAATCTGAAAGGTGAATGCCTTAGGAAGGATTTTGTGAAATGTAGCACTACACTAAATCAAACAATTCACAATTATTTTTATATGTAGCCAATTCATACCATAAGAATTAAAAAAAAACAAGACTTTCATAAACATACCACTATTGCAAATGACCAACCTCCCAACCTTAGAGTTCTCTTTGTCTCCCAGAACTCACCCCCGAGCAGAGATCACCTCCATCACAGATCAACCTCTGATCTTCTTAGGAGCAGCTTATTTAAGCTCATATTTCCCCAAAGCATGTTTCTAATTCTGCGTCCAGAATAGCAGGATGCTTTCTTTCCTGTTTAGCCTAGGCTTCCCATTTTGGGACTCTTTAAAGTTGTTTTATGCTTTTCCTCAGCTTTTCCAGCTTTTCTTACCTCTTCCCAACTACTTCCTCTTCATTGGGGAAATTTAGATTCCTCCTCAAAATCTAAATTAATTTCTTTCAAGGATTTTTGAAAGATTGTGGGGATTTGTTGCCTTATCCATCTCATGGATTTTGGCAAGTGATCTCAAATTCTCATCTTGGTCAAAATGCACAATCAATTTATTTATTTCCTCAAATTAAATATTCAAATACATTCACACCATACTTATCCTTTGGGGTCCACTCCCCTTAGGATTTAAAGTTCACATGTCTAATTTTTCAAATTCAACACAGAAATTGGGGGTGTTACAAATGTTCCAACAAGAGAAAAACATCGAGGATGATGTTCTCTTCAAGAGGGGGATTATGTAATGTCGTTGGCGTAAGCCACCCTAAAAAGTCCTGTAAAATGAGATTTTTTATTAATTCTTATATTGATATTACATGAACAATATTCTTGTAATTCGTAATTATAATAAAAATGAAAGAATTATTTCTTAATTATTTTGTTTAGAAGAATTTCTACTCTTCTATAGAAATAAATTATACTTCCAAGTTCGTATATTTTATGAGTTTTAGAAATAATGAGTAATATTTTGAAAAAACTATGTACAAGTGATATTTTTATCATAAGGCAAAAAAAAATCTAACTTGAAAAGAAAAGCATGAGAGATTTATGGAGTGCTTTTTTTATTTACGAAAAATCATATTTATGGGTGCTTTATGGAACTCTTTTAAGATTTAGAAAATCTATTCTATTCTCTTAATTCCATTTCTTGTAAGACTATGAGAAAAATAGAGAAGGGAATGAGAGAATATATGGAGAATGGAGCCAAGGAAGAGGAATAAGGGATTCCAAGCATGCATCAAAAGATAAGTAACTATTTTCTTTGAAAATCTTATGGTTACATATGGGGCATGATGATATAATAATTGAATTTATTTCCAAGGAAAATTTCATATGATAAAGAATCAAGATTATTTATTGAGAAAACCTCTATATAATTTCATGGATAGAGGAATAAGTGTTTTATTCATTGAATTCTTAGAATATTTCATGTGCTTTGAATTCTTAAAAAAATTTCATGGCTAAAATAATTATGTGAATTGCATGAGTTATTGGAAAATAGGGTCCAAGTATGTCTTTGTATCTCCCAAACCGGGATAGATATGTAAAACATGAAAGAGGTTTTTTTTTAATAGGGAGTAATGACGAAAATCATGTTTCATATTTTAAAAATTCGTTTCCCATGTCTCAAAAACCATGTCCAAAATGTGTTTACTAAAATAAGGAATTATTTAATATTTAAATCTAGAAAAAGGAGTTGCAAAATATTCGAATACGTAACACTTGTGTAATAACTAAGAGAGGTTATTTTTAATGAACCAGTTAAAAACAAAAAATTATTTGGATTTTCCAAAACGTGTTTCAAGTTCATTGGAAACCTTGTCCAAATTTGATAACAAAAACATGAAATTATTTAATAATTAAATCTGGAAAATTTGGCTGCAGAGATTCCTTTGAATCTTCAATACCACGACACCTGTGAAAAACATGAGAGAGTTTAATTTTAATAAGTCTGTTCCAAACAAAAACCTCTTTTGGTTTTCTGAAATTCTTTCCGTATGTTTTTACGCCACGTCATAAGTGGATGACTAAAACAAGAAAAACAGAGTAAAACATAGCACTTCTATTTGATTTTTTAACCGGATAAAAATAATTTTTTATGTACATATAAACATAGTAATTATGTTGATAATTCTTTAAAAGGAATTATTTATTTCATTTAATATATCACCAAGTATTTTCTCATGATGAATATTCATTAAAAGTTCAAAGAGAAATATTGGACTCTTGTAAAGAGTATGTGCTTAGGTGCACTTGAATAATACCTAGTATATTGATCTACTATAATTGCTTATGTGATTTTACATGCATTAGGTGCTTGAGTCATGTAAAAATATATAAATAAATTTTGTGAATAGTATTTCACATAAAAACGTTCCATAAAAGGAAACTGGTTGATTTATTTGAGAAGGATTTCTTATTCATGTTAATTCTCAAGGAAATATTACAAATCTCTCTGATGTGTGAAATGATAAAAATTTAATTTTTATTTCATGCATAATAGCTATTGAGTTAGCTATATTTTGGAATAAGATTAATTAGGTTGGTAAATTCCTTGAAAATAAATATATATATTTGTATGTAAGGAAACATTTATGCTATTAGAACTCTTAAAAAAAATAGAAGAGAAAAAAATATCCTTGTAGGAATTATTGGATAATATGCTGGGAGAGGGAAACAATTAAACACATGCTTTATTATGTAACATTATTTAGAGAAACATATTCACTTGCATGCATGGAAAAAGTATAGTTTTGGGTATTATATTTCTAGAGAAAAGAAAGATGCAATCACATAATAAAGATTTTTTTACTCTTATTTTGGGAAAAAAATATGTATTTTACAAACCTAAAGGGATTAGCTATGGTATTAGATTTATTTTGGGAGAATATTATGCATATTTATTGGGTTATATCTTTTGGATTAGAGGAAAATGCCCCTTTGCATGCATGAAAGAATAAGTGGTATGCGTTTGACCCCTTGGAAAAGAAATGTGTTTATTTGTCCATGAAATATTTATTTAGTTTCTTTTGGAAAGAAATATATATTTTACATGCAATAAGAACAAACTATGTTATTGCATGCACAAAATTATAACTAGTATGTTAAATTTGTTTGAAATAGAGTTGGCATTTTTACACATAATAGCCATTGTGAATAGATCTTGTGTGGAAAATATGTTTTTGGAAGATAATATGCATTCACATGCATAATTATAGAATGGATTGTGTTAATACCTTTGGAAAATAAAGTAAGAGTAGGCACAAAGGAAGAAAGCTTGTTATGGATTTGCATGCACAATATTGTTATATATTATGTTAGCTTTCCTTAGGAAATAATATGAAAGTGCATGAAATATTTTGTTAGCATTTGTTGGAAAGATAATGATTGATAGTGATTTATTTAATGCATGTGAAATGATGTTAAAGAAGGCATTTCATGTCAATTTGGTTATGTTTTGTACATGAATACAAATAGTTGTTGAAGTGTCACAAATAAATGTTGGTTATTGGTTTATTAATATTTTATCTAATCATGATATCAAGTGTGCTGACAAGAGAAATGGCAGGAAAGGAGGGTTACTTGAGAAAAGAATTTTTCAATTTTAACATTGTAGAAGATTAAGAGTTGTTATTCCATGCATTTTTATGAGTTCCAACTGCAAGTTGACCCACTAAAGGAAACAACCTGATGACAAAGGCAGAGATTGAGGACCTATGGGTAAATGGTATCATGATGATTGTATTAGCTTATAGCTAGTTATATTGCATTTAATGTTAGTTTTCTATGTATTTTTTTATGAAAATGGTCAAGGGATGGACTCCCTTATAACCATTGAGTGAGAGGTGAAAACCCTAACAAGCATTTAATAAGAAAATTAAAATTTTATTGGTTTTCACCCTACGGGTGTTTCCAAGGTATATCAATGCCTAATGATGTGATTGTTCATTGTGTTATTTTCATGATATTAAATTATTTCATGATGTTATGTTTATATTATCATTTATTGGATCTACTAATTGAGTTAAGATAATCATGGGATCGATGCATAATTATAGCGGGAAATTAAAATTCATATGCTCCAACAAGGAGCGTTAATGGTTGTGTAACTCACTATGCTTTTTACTAAATATTTCTATAGGTAATGATGCTGTTTATTCTAATGGTTAATGAGAAAATATATAAAATTTTGAAAGTTACACATTGGTAAATTCATTTTCCTGCAAGATTACCGGGGTATTTGACAAGCCCAAATAGGCTTTGATACCAAGAAAGAAATTGGTAGAGCATACATGGTGGATAAATTACACACAAAGGAAAAATTCTATTACATACTACAAATCACATGTATGCATCACATATTTATGGTTCTTTTCATATCCAACCAATTCCATATATGAAAAGGGAGGTTGAGATATTCTCTCAACATCCACCTACAAATCTATAACCAATTCCAAACTTGGCATGGAAGAAGTATCTTCCAATTCCAAATGACTAACAAAAAAATGCCTTGAAAGAGGATGATGACATGATTTTTTTGAGCTGATAATGCTTTCTAACACATCACCCAACTAACCCTCCAAGCTTGATATAAAGAGGCACTGAAGGAAGAGCCAAATACCCCCAAATTCCTTTGAAATGTTCACGATCCAAGAAAGATCTGAGACAAGCCGCCAAATACAGCTTGGACTTGTTCCAAATTTTTTTGAGTAGTCTCAAGACCCAAAACTAACGGAAGATCCCTTAGGTTTGGCTCTCGGTACACACAACCTCCATTTTTAATACTAGTAAAAAAAATTCCTTTCTCAATAGATTTGTAGCTCAACCCAAATTTTCACGCAAAAAAAATCCTCAACACAAGAAAGAAATTTTTTGCGTGCCTCCCATGACTAATTATTCATGAGTAGACATGCGCCACAAATATACCCAACCACCATAGACATCCACAAACCAACCACTCTAAATAAAATTAGTATGAGAGAGACACAAATCATACCATCATTAATATTACTAATGATATTATTATTATTATGTTTTTTTTTTTTTTTTTTTTTTTTTTTTTTTTTTTTTTTTTCTGAATAAGACTAATTCTATTAAGAAAAAATGTATGGTACAATCAGAGCTTGCAAATAAGTGAAGCAAGAGAACAAGGGAGCCGGAAATGATAAAGTATCAACCTCGGTCCCAAAGAGCATCCATGGCATAAGAAAAAGAAGACAAAGAGAACAGAAAAGAACTATCAAGACTAAGGAGTCTACCCAGCATGGGAAGAGTCTCCCAATCGACATTTTTTCCCTTTATTTTTATTGACTTTGATCCAACCATTCTGATCTGGCTGGACCAGAACAACTTGCATATTGTTCTGTGTTGAAGGAGAAGTCTCCTTATCAGAATCGGATGAAGAAGTCTCATGCGAGCGTTTCTGCGAGATCAGAGGCACAGAGGGATCCTCAGGGCAAGCTGAAGGCGAGTCCTTTGGATGCTCCGAATGCTCCTATTCCACTTCAATGTCCTCCTCATCAGAGCTAGAGGTCTGTAAGTCATCCATAGGGGGTATAGCACAAGGTTTCCATCTCTTGGATTTGGACTTGCGATAGATATTCTTCTTTTTGTCGAGGAACGTTGCACATGTATTCTAGGGATGCCCCATCTAATGGAAATGGCGACATCTGAAGGCTGTGTTCTCATAGTCCAAGGTTTGCATCCAATGGAAGTCCCCAACTTTAAGGATGATCTGATCTGGCAGCCATTTGCTAATGTCTATTTCAGTGCAAATTCTGCCAAAGGTATATATTCCTTTCTCCCCCCTTGAGGTGTATGTAGCCAGGAAGCGGCCTAATGTGTCCCCGATTGCTTGAAAGACAGCAAAATGCCATAGATGCGCAGGAAGATTTGGAATTCTGACCCAGATAGGGAGCTTGGTGATGACAACGGTAGAGGGGTCGAATTCTGGGAACCAGGAGATGAGGAAAAGTCTAGCTGATAACCAGAACCAGGGGCCTCCTGTTAAGGCTTTTTGGTAATCTTCATTGAAGGAAAATACGACAATAAAGAAGCCTTTCGAGCATAAGAATACTTTGCTGTTGTTGGTCCAATTGGAGTGGATCCACTAGTAATGATTGGCAGTACGGGGCCATAGTCCATTAAATCTGCATATGATGGCTGTTTCTGCAAAAGTTTCGTATTGATCATCCAGAGATGGGTGAGTGATTTCAATTGCAGGGGTTTCCTCCATTTTTTCCACCAAGAAAGGTTTGGGAGGCTCAGCAGGAAGGGCAGTCTTCTTTTCAGGCTGTGCATGAACCGCATCTTTATAGGAAAAACCCTTGGAGGTAGAGGATTTCCCTACGGCACCTCCCCTTAGCCTAAGTGATAGTATGACTGTGTAATTTCTTCCAATATTGTAAAAGGAAAGAGGAAGATTATTATCAAGCTACTTACCTGCGTAGAGAAGCCACAAAAGTGAGGAAGGGATCCCCAGCCTCTGTTCGAGGATCTTTGAGAGATGGCTCACTGTAAGAGAAGGTTGGACCCCAAGGAGCAGGGTTTTGCCCGTCAGAAGAATTATTTGAATCTGAAAAGTCGTTTGCTGGAGATGAGAAGGATCCCAACTACCGGAGTTAGGAATCGAAGTATATTCAGTGAGTTCGCAGGGTTTCAGCTCTAGCTCCAGATTCCGGCAATACTGCCCCTGCATGTGGAAGCATAGTGCAGAAGTAGTGAGGGGAAGGAATCTGCGGGTAGAGGCGTAGAAAAAAACAAGTCGGGAGTCAAAGAAGGTGAAATCCAGATTGCACCATCGTGCCTTCGCGCTGTTAGGCATCCATAGAGCTATGGCGGCAGTGACTGTCAAATGCTGTAAAGAGTTGCGAATTGCTTTAAGGTTTGTTGGTGAAAAAAAATAATTTCATTGGGGTTTGAGAGACCAACGAGAAACAAACCCCGTGTATGAAGAGTATGCTTCCACTGTAACGAGAGAGCCCAGGTTCCGAATCTGGCCAAGTTGGATGGCAGCTGCTGTGGAGAGGCGGTGGCCCATAGTTTGAATGCAAAAACCCTAGCCATTGCATAGCTCATTATTATTATTATGTTAATGTTAATAATATTTTTTAATTTTTTAAGTGGAATTATCCTTTATCTTAGATCGAGAGTGAGAGAGAGGGTCAATAAAAAAATATTCATAGGAACATAGCTATTAAAAGGATATTAATTACTACAAATAATAATATTATTATATTTAATTATTACATTAATAATATTAATCTCAATAATATTATAAAAATATTAATAATGTAATACCGATATTTATAGCTTTTATATTTTGTGAATAAACCTAACGTTTAGGTGGACCAAGGGAATAATTATGTATGAGCATGTTTATTTTGAAATTAATAAATAATTGTGAATTTAATATTAATGTGTAAAGACAAAGTAACAGAGACCACAAATTCTTATCCATGAGGATGGAGTAGAATCCCATAATTTCCCAAAATTCTCCAGAAATCCTTGGAGAAAAATTAAATAAATAAATTTTATTAGACGAGAGAAAAAGATCTAATAAAATACTTAGTAAAGAGGAAATTTACCGAGAAGAGGTAGGAATAAAACTAGATTGAGGAAAAGCTAGTTTTAAAAGAATCTTTTGTGGAAAAAACAAAATAAAAGCCTAGGCTATGGGAAACAACATCCCATAATAACGTGACATCGTTATGGAAACAGGCTGGGGGAAAGAAGGCTTAAATAACCCATCACTAGTGTGACAAAGTGGTTTTCTACACTGGGGAACATATGTCTCTTCTCAAGGGAGATCTGTGGAGTAGCTCGTGGTTTTGAGGAAAAGCAGTCTTTACACATTGGTATGTGTTTTAAATATATGTGCTTACCGTGAATTTGTAATTAATTTCAATTATTATGGATTGGAAATGAATCTAAAATATTAGACATATGTCTAATAGGAATAAGCAACATGTTAGACATGTCTATGTCAGGTTCTATTAGTAACCGAAGTCTTAGATATAGTTTTATAATGTTAAGTAAATACTTAGCTGTGAATTGTACAGTGTCCATGTTGTCATGTGTATTTGAAAGAGTCTCATCTGTAATAAAATACAGTTAAATCTCCAATCCCGTTACACAAACTGAGGATCTTCTATAAGATAAACAATCAGAATTCATAAACTCAGGAAGGGGTCCTATTCTAATGTTTATTAATAAGTATAATTATTGATGATATTTCGTAAAGTATTACTAGAAATAATGAATAGTAGTAAGCTCTATAGAAATTAAGACAAACATAGATATTCTAGCATGATCATCTGTATTGGTACATGACATAATTTACAAGTTACAACGAATAAGACAAAGCTAATATAAATTATGGCTAACAATGTAAAACTGAGGAAATTTACATTCTCTTGAATAAAAAAAATATATTAAAAAATTAGAAACTCAGATATAAAGATGTACATGCCAAGAATATATATATATATATATATATATATATATATATATATATAAACCCTCATAGTATATAGAACATAAAATTTTGTAGGTTGTCACAATTCATATACATAAAGCGATAAATACTAGCCCTCTTAAAAGAGTTGAGGACATACAGGTCCTAGAATCTGGAACTATACTGCAACCTATCTGAGAAGTAAATAATCTATCTATCAGTTGAGTCTGAATGAAGACAGATGAGAATCAGACATAAACTAGAGGACGTGAAATGAAACCTGGAACAAAACCTGAAATCTGAAATTAGAGTCAGATTGATAACCTAAGCAAATAAAACAAGAAAATAAGTCTCATGGCTAAGAGGCAAGATTATGTCACCTAAGTATACTCTTCATGACTTTTTTTTTTTCTCGTACCTATAGTGAGGAAATTTTGTAAGTAAGGTTGACTGAAATACATATATGAAAACATTAAATAAGAAGTCAAAATAACCTCAAAAACTAACCTTACTGAGGATGCATATAGGCTTGCTGGGATGTTGGTAAATCCTTGAAAGAATAGAAGTAATCTGGGTAGTGGTTACCAATGTTAAATTTATAAAATTAAATTGAATTTAATAAAAACCGATAGAAATAAAGATACTAGTGTTTATGAATTATCCCGAAAGAGAAAGTATTGATAAAAATAACAAAGAGGGATACTCTAGCGAACCTCTTCTCAAAGAATGCCCACGTTAGCAGCCTGTGTGACCCCTTGGTAGGTACGCAATCCTTCTAAGAAATCAAATGAATAAGAAGAACATGCAACCAGGACTAATGCAAAAGTATCTAAATAAACTGTATGAGTAGAGAAGAATAAAAACAACCATAAAAACCCATGTGATTTTCGTAATTAGGGATATTACTCTAAATTAAATAGTTTAATTCAATACATGTAGGGATAAAAGAATATTGTGAAGACCTGTATGCATAACTAAATATGAAATAAAATCAATCTAATAAACTGAAAATGTTGTATTTAAATCAACCACAAAACCTCATGGAGATGAGGTAGTTATGAGGCATACTGTGCATAAGGATCATATGTACAACATCAGGAAAATAATAAATGAAATAAAAATTAAGTCTACATTAGAAGTAAATAAGGAGGAATTATGGAAAAATAGGATAACCTAGAATTATAATCTAAAATACTACTCTACATGTAAGAATTCCATCTAATTAAATTAACATTGTGGAATACTTACCGTTGACGTAACCACTTTGAATATAAGAAAATACTAGCTCCTAATGGATGCAGAGACAACATATGAAGCGTGAGAAAACATAGACAAAATTACTAAATGGTCACACAGAATGAGGTTAGCATATTACATGGACAAGACTATGATATACTATGTAAATTAAATTAAAGTAAGTGCAAAGTATAAACATAGAGACGATACCAACATAGTCTCTATACCATAATTATAAATCGAAAATCGATTAAAATTTTTTAATCCAAATACAACTAATAGAGTATTGCATTACCAAATAGTATAGAATTAAACCATGCTAATGCCTTGAACAGTACCATGGAAATTTCATATATAGATACAGTGATTAGAAACAAAACAATACCACCAAACATAGGATACCATGTGTGAGGAGTTGGTTAGAAATAGTATAATTCATGTTGAAAACTACAATGAACTCGGGACGTACCCTACGTGAGGGCCTATTCCCAATAATATCATTGAAATTGATAGAGGAATGAAATTCAAGACAAAGCAAAATCAATTTTAGCCATATAACATTTAGAATAGGGGTTCTCAAATAACGTAGTAGCTCATAAGCCTAAACCCATAAAGATGGGGTTTTAGAGAAAGTAAACACAAAATCGAAATGAGAGTGGTATTTTAGCCATGTAAACGTTACCTAACTCTCAAAAAATATATCAAACTCTCAAAGTACAACATTCTGGAAAAAAAGAAGGAACGTACATTGTGCAGAAGCTTTCATATAGAGGATATGAAAATGGCAAATAGGGTCTAAAACCCTACACTTTGGAAATTACGAGCATACTCATAAAACCATAGAAAATGTTATTGTAGAAATTTCCAAGTCACGAATAACAAATCCAAACCCAACTAGGAAGTACCCAATCTAGAAACGTTAATTGTAAATGCCTTAGTATATGAGCTTACCTCTATTTGTGATGGATAGCGTCCGAGACTGAGGGGGTAGATGTAGCGTTGATAGTGGAGGGCACTCTATTTTTTCGTGCAGTGGGTAGAGTATCATCTCTTCCAATCAAACACTAGGACCTTAAGAACAGAGGTCGTAACAAAAAATACACAGTACATGCAAACCCAATACAAAGAGGATAGGGAACTACCTGAAAAGGCATGGGAGAAAGGGTCCAAACCTTGCAAATTGTCTCCCACAACGTGCAATTTACTCTGCAAAAAAAAGCCAACAAAAGTAAGCTAGCATCATAACCCTCAACAAATGAAAAGGAAAACATGAAAATTTAACAATGAAAATCCATGAAATGGCTTACTTTGAAGACTATGGAAGCAAAACCTCTATTGAGGTCATAAAATACCGTACTTTCCATCAAACCATAGATAAAACCATGCATAGGAGCATGAAGAAGGCCACATTGTTGGTTAGTCAAGAGTGAAGTTCTCCAGCCACAAACATGGTCGAGGATTCATCACAAATGAAATGATTAAATGAGGTTGCAGGTATGTAATGGAGGAAGATTCTAGAGAGAAAAGCAACCACAACAAAAGTTCAAAATTACAAATGAAACCATAGTGTGGGCTGTCAAAAACCTTAGGGTTTCTCCCATAGATATCCATTTTTGATCTTAGCCACAGATCCTAGGCATACGGGTGACGCCTCTAATGGGTAAGAGGGCCATGTGAAGGCCACATGAAATGGCCATTTGGCAGTCAAGGAGTGGACCATGTCACATGTGGGTCATGCTCAGTTAAAATTAATATTACAACCATATTCCAATTTTTACTTACCTTAATTTAATATATGCCTTCAAAGGTGTGATGTGATCCATGCAAGGACTACGCACTACGCATATGCTAAGGGTTGTGTACATAGGAATTATTAAATGGGGAGAATGGAAATGTTAAGGTGAAAAACTTAGGAAAAAGGTAATTAATTTAGAAGGTATAAGTTATTAGAGGTAGGGAATAATTGTATGGTAAGTAAATATTAACTTGTAAAACCTATAGTTAAGAATGAATAAAGGGTTATAGAGTTAATGTAATATAAAGGGAGGTGAATCCTTAAGGTGTATGTGGAATTAGATAGGGTTAAGGAGACACCTTATCCATTATGATTAATGAGAAATGTGACCACTATTAGGAAGATTAATTAAGTGAATTTAATAGCAGATAGCAGAGATGTGAGAGATACAATGTGTTGGGGAGAACAATGAAGGTTAAGTAATGAATAAAACAATATATGTGTGTGTGTGTGTGTGTGTGTGTGTGTGTGTGTGTGTGTGTGTGTGAAGTTTTTACAAGTGGTATCAGAGCCGAAGTTAAAAATTTGGGCTTATGGCTTCCAACATAGAAAAAAAATCTGTTGTCAAAAAATTAAATTATGAAGTAATTTCAGATGATGATTATGAGTTCTAATTTTGTTTTGTGCATCAGATTAAAGTGTCGAAAAGTTGCAGTTGTTGTCATGTCTGACAAAGAAGAGTTGTATGTGGAACTGAGGGATGAGGAAGCCCCACCAGATCCAAATGCTCAGAAGGTAGATATTATTAATAATTCGCAACAGGAAATGGTTCAGCTAAGAATTATCAGCGAAATTTTACTACAAGAAAACAATAACCAAGAGAGGTTGGTAAGATAATTAACCTCAAGATCTAGTCATTGAGATGGAGAATGAGAAAGTAAAATGAAAGAGATGGAGTTCAACTTAGAGAGTTCTCAGAGTGGGGAAGAATATGGTAAAACAGATTCAAAATCTAAAAAGAAAAATGAGTTGCAGGGGGGATTCCACAAGATCAAACCTCCAACCTTTTAGGGGGAAAATGAAGAGGATGCAGAATCCTAGCTCCTGAATGTGGTGAAATAATTCCAAGTATATATATATATATATATATATATATATATATATATATATATATATATATATATATATATATATATGGAATTAATTTGAAAGCAATATTGGCAGTTTACCAATTGCAAGGTAAAACCACATTTTGGTGGGATGAGACCAAAATCATACACTATCTTGATGAAAATACTGTTTCATGGGAAGAATTTCGAAAGAAATTAAAATCTCGATACCTTAGTGAGAGGTATTATGATGACAGAGCAAAGGAATTTCATGGGAAAATGTTTGCACATCTCACTATTGATGAATTCATGATGAAGTTCACCAATTTATTTCACTATGTACCATACATAAGGGAAGAAAAAGCTAAAGTACAACGATTTCTGAACTTTTTCCCCACTATTTACAAAGAAGGAAATGAATTTCAAAATCATAAAACTATGGATGAGGTTGTTCGAAAAGCACTACTATGCTACCAGAAATTTAAAGGCATAAATGATTAGCTGAAAATTTGGAAGAATAAGGAAAAAGGGAAGGCTGAGGAAAGTTCAAAATCATCCAAACCATCTTTTCTGAATAATTTTGGGAAAAACCACTAGTGAAAAAGGTTCAATAAGAGTTGTTAGAATCAGACAACACATTCCCACACTGGTTCCAAGCCTATGGAAGGGAACAACAAGTGAGAAACTATGATAAAGACCAAGAAACCATTGAAATGATGGGGATGCAGTGAGTCTCACATGTTGCAGGACTGCCCACACAAAACTCTTACAATTTAGAACATTCAAATAGTGTGGGAAGCAACCACAGTGAATGAAGTTGCCTGAAACATCCCATGAATTAGTGCAATATTAGAAGATAGACATGTTGAGCATCAATCAACTATGATTGAAATTGAAGGTATCATCTCTGACCAACCTGTGTCTGTTTTAATTGATCCAAGAGCTATTTTAAGTTATATTAGTCCACACATAGTGGCAAAATGTAAACTGAAAACAGAAAAATTTCAACACTCTTGGCTGGTGCCGCACAAAATGGAAAGTCACACATGAACTAGCCAAAATTCCTATAAATTTAAATGGGTACATTACATATTTAAAATTTTATATACTTCCCTTAAGATATTATGATGTCGTATTTGGAATGGATTGGCTGGAAGAACAGGAAGAAATAGGAAATTGCTTAGAAAAAATAGTGAGTTATACTGATGCTCTAGGAAATTCTATGGTATTCAAGGGGAAACTAAGATCTGTGTTCGTTAGGAAAATTTATGCATTATAGCTGAAGTGGAAAGTAAGTAAAGGTTTTCCAGTGTATGTTGTCTAGATTGAACATTTGGAACATCAAGCAGAAAATAAACTTGTAGAAAGCTTACCGGTGCTTAAAGATTTTCATCATGTATTTCTTGAATAAACTCTTCAACTTCCCCCATGAAGAGACATTGATTTTTCTATTGAGCTGGTACCAGGCGCCACCCCAGTTTCCCGAGCCCCTTATAGGATGAGTACTCCTAAACTCTTAGAAATGAAACTTCAGTTACATGAATTACTAAACAAAGGGTACATTAGACCAAGTGTGTCTCCATGGGGAGCATCGGTTTTATTTTTCAAGAAGAAGGATGGAACCCTACAGATGTGTATAGATTATAGACAGTTAAACAAGTAAACCATCAAGAACCTATACCCTCTTCCATGAATAGATGATTTTTTTGATCAAGTAAGGGGGCCAACCATATTCTAAAAAATTTACTTGACAATTGGTTATAATCAACTTCGTATTAAATATGAAGATATCCATAAGAGAAACTTCTGAACTTGGTATGGATATTAAGAGTTTGTAGTTTTACCTTTTGGACTTACAATTTCCCCTGCTACTTTCAAGTGCATCATGAATAGTGTTCTACACAAGAATTTGGATAAGTTTGCATCAGTATTCATATATGATATTATGGTATACTCTAAGAAAAAGGAGGAACACCAATAACATCTTTGAATAGTACTGCAAACACTTAGAGAACATCAACTGTATGAAAAACTCAACAAGTCTAAGTTTTACAAACCCAAGATTCAACATCTAGGACATATTATTTCTAAGGAAGGATTGGCGGTTGATCTGAAAAAGGTAAAAGAAATATTAAATTGGCTTGTACCCATCAAACTACCAATAATACAATAATTCAAGTTTATTTCCAAATATTACCGCAGATTTTTAGAAAGATTTTCTACATTGGCTTACCCCATCACATCTTGCAGAAAAATGGGGTGAAATTTGAATGGTCAGCCAAGTGCGAAGAGATTTTTGAACATTTGAAACAAAAATTAACCATTGCACCTATCCTAAAAATTGTTGATCCAAATAAAGAGTTTGTTGTGTGTACTGATGCATGTATAGAAGTTCGGGGAGGAGTATTGCTGCAAGATAATGCAGTAATAGCCTATGAGTCCTGAAAATTGAAGAAGCATGAGAAAAATTGTGCAGTGTATGACTTGAAATTGGGTACTGTCATACATGCACTAAAATTGTGGCGACACTATCTATTGGGTAAGAAATTTGTATTGATGACTAATCATGTGAGTCTAAAGTATTTCTTTAGTCAACCAGATTTAAATGCAAGGCAAGAAATATGGTTAGCTTTCCTTAGTGAATTTTATATGGAAATTAAACACATAAAAGGAAAGGAAAACCTAATTGTTGATGCCTTAAGTAGAAATTCTCATCAATTTTTGTCATATACAGGGAGTGCTGTAAAATTTTATGTGAAAGAACAAATTAAACAAGTATTATCGCAATATCATCAATATGTGAAATTGTAGGAAAAACTAAAGCAAGCTGAATTTTTAGGATACACCATGAATCTGAAAGGATTTATCGGTTACAAGAAGAGGTTGTATATTCTAAATGTATCTAAATTGAAACATGAAATCTTAGATGAATACCATAAGATACCTTATTTAGGTCATCCGTGTTATCAAAATATGGCGACAACCTTGTGGAAAAACATCTTCTAGCCAAGAATGAAGAAGGAAATAACTCATTACTTGGCAAGGTGTTTTGAATGCCAACAAGTTAAAGTGGTGCATCAACATTGTGTCAGTTTATTCAATCCTATTATTATTCTAGAATGGAAGTGGGAAGTGGTATCCTTAGATTTTATTACAAGACTGCAATGTACCAAATGCCAGCATGACTCAATTATGGTGGTGGTGGACACATTAACAAAAGAACCACATTTTATGCCTATATAGTCCACATTTGGCATAACAAAAGTGGCCAATGTTTTCATTAAACTTATTATCTTGGATAGGGATGCAAATTTTACATATTCCTTTTGGAAAACACTATTTGGAGGAATGGGGACAACGCTAAACTTTATTACAACTTATCATCCTCAAATAGATGGGTAGAAAGAAAGGAAAAAATAGATATTGGAGGACATGCTTCATATATATGTGATTGGTAGACCCCCAAAGTGATAATATTTTCTGCATTTGGTAGAATTTTCTTACAATAACAATTATCTAGCCTCTCTTAAAATCAGTCCATTTGAAGCTTTTTATGGCAGAAAATGCCACAATCCAGTTAGTTGGAGTCAACTAGAGGAAACACTGGTACTTTGACCTGAAGCACTACATGAGATGGAGTGGACAGTGAAAAAAATCAAACAGAATATTAAAGCAACTCAATACCTCTAGAAGAGTTATGCGGATAAAAAAAGAATTCACAGAGAATTCAAACTTGGAGATCATGTGTACTTGAGATTTAAACCTCGCAAAAGTACCTTGCATACTAGCCGTTGTGCTAAGTTAGCACCTTGATATTGCGGGCCTTTGAGGTTTTGGAAAGAGCGGGCCCAGTAGCTTACAAATAGGCTCTACATAGTCATATTGAAGTTTATACTGTTTTTCATATTTCTTTGTTGAATAAATATGTACATGACCTTTCTCACGTGGTTGACTGGACTTTGATACAGATGGAAACAAAAGGGGACTTTCTTCCAGAACCACTTCTTTTATTGGAATGGGAAGAAACAATGCTCCGGAATAGAAAAATAGCTCAGGTGAAATTGGAGTGGAAGCACTTTGCACCTGAGGAATCTTTCTAGGAGCAAGAAGAAAGTATGAAGGAAGTGTACCCAACATTTTTCAATGAATAAGCAGAGAAATATGCAACACCAAGGATGATGTTTCTGTTTTGGGGGGGGGGGGGGACTATGTAATACCCTGTTGACGGGAAAATATGTCCGGCCAACAGTAGGGGATCTCCCCGGTAGAAAGTCCCAATTAGACCTTGAACCGTTTGGAGTAGGGATCTCGTCCGGGGTGTGGGTCCGGCTACCGCTTAAGATGCCTTCTCTTCGGTCTCAAAAGAACCTGATCGAACCTGCGGACATACACTTATTCACATGATACAAAATACATGATTGATGCATTAAAAACGAGTAAAACACTGTGCGTAGCGAGGCAATAAATAAAGCATGTCCACCTCAGGAGATGTCATTAGCAACACATCTTTGGGGGTAATGCTTATAAGGTATTCTGACCACAGAAGAAATAGTTCTTTATGGTAAGATATCCCTTTACTTTCTGAAAGATAAAATGAAATGCTAACAAAATAGTTCATTAACATTCATTAATAGAGCAGATGTTAAATTGAACATCATTGATGCAACACAAATAGCCATGACACATAAATGATGACATGAAGAGTGCAGCTTCATTAATCATAGGATGTTCTGAAACTGTACAAGGAATACACACAGTGTTTGCACAGCAAAACACATCATAACCATAGGGTGTTTTAACAAGAATCTGTATTCATATGCACAAGAGTATAATCTTTCAATACAATGCCATGTAGCTCTTGAGTTCCCAAAAGAAAAAGCCCTTTATACAAGCTCCCGAAGGAGTATTTATAACACAAAACCTGCCCCTTGGGCATCCTTGTCCTTTCATCTTCCTGACCGTTGGGCTGTCTTGCGACCCAATCCTTTTGCGTCCTATGACCTGAGCTGTTGTTGTGACCTGCGACTCTGAGTTGTTGTTGTGACCAAGTCTCGGGGTCGCGGGTTGTAAGAAAATGAGAGAATGTGACCTTGCGACCTTGCGACTAGGTCGCTGGGTCCCGAGGTCGCGAAGGTGTAAAAACCGAAGAGATGCAACCTTGTGACCTTGCGACTAGGTCGCTGGGTCACGTGGTGGAAAAACGGAGGAACACTGAAGGGGTGCGACCTTGCGACCTTGCGACTAGGTCGTTGGGTCGCGAAGTCGAAAAAGGCGGAAAACCGAAGAAGTGCGACCTTGCGACCTTGTGACTAGGTCGCCGGGTCGCAGGGTCGCAAAAGGGAGAAAAACTGCAGGAATGCGACCTTGCGACCTTGCGACTAGGTCGCTGGGTCGCAGGGTCGCAAAAGGAGGCAAAACCGAGGATATGCGACCTTGCGACCTTGCGACTAGGTCGCTGGGTCGCGGGGTCGCAAAACAGAGGAACATTGAAGGAATGCGACATTGTGACTAGGTCGCTGGGTCGCTAGGTCGCGTTATAAGATTTTTAACACGGAGTGCGACTATGCGACCCTAGACTTACGATCATCCCTTCTGCATTTATCTTTCAGCGATCCCATAACCTTGTTCTCTAGAGGCCAGCCTTAGCCTTCACCATGGTGAGGCAGCAGCTTCTATCTGCTGGTGATGTTGAGCATCCACATAACACGAGGTTTTAAAGTTGATTTGGAACACAGCTCTGCATCCTCCAGAGAGAGCTAGCAGTCTTCTTAATTTGGATGGGCATTACTGTTTCCTTGTATTACCTGCAAGACAATAGAGAAGATCAACATCTTCTCATATAACCTGCAGATAAGAGGATTAAATCAGCCATGTGTAGCCTGTTAAATCAGCCTTACTCAATACAAATATTTTATGCATGTTGAGGAAGTAAATGAATATATAAACGTAGATGCATAAAAGGTATATTGGCTATTTACTATAACAAGGAGATTTTAAAGATCAGCTTGGACCCCTGTATAGTCCTGTTCTGAAGGCAATATATGAACGATCGTGCACATCTACTATGTATTCCTCCACTGTCGCAAAAGAATGCCTGAAGGCACGTATAGCTAGTATTTAACAATTTTTAATGGAGACCACCGAAGCCCGGGAGCTCCCATGCATTGCTATGTGCTAAGCCATGCTATGATGCACGACCCCCCCAGAGTGTTTTGGGGCTGCGATAGGCCTCACCAAAGCTAATTACTATCATCCCTTGCTTTCATTAGATCGGCATCAATTCACCAGTCTAACTGATTTGTTTCACAATGAGGTGATAAAGATGCATTGTTCTTCATATGTAGAGATGCTAGGTTTGCTGTTAAACACCCTGTGATGTAGTTATTTTGCCCAACCTTGAATCATACGCAGGTGCTGAAACAAAGCATTATAACCTTTTATACGCAGAGATTCTCTGCCATGTGCTGTGCTCCCATGCCTCATGATATGCTATCCTTCGGTGGCCAGTAAAGAGCGTGATCTGTTGGGGAGGGCATTGTGCCAATGCACTGTACTAAACCTTCTTTCACCTCCCAGGATGATCGACTATCAAGATGCTCATTACGTTCCAATGCAGATGACTCCAGCTTGCAGCTAGTGACCGTCTGCATCGAGGCATTGGAATTACTAGTCGAAACACTTTGAATTTAGGGGGCGAGTAGATTGAACTCAGCGTAACATATTGCAGAGGGCAAAAATTGACTCAGTTTTTGTTTGTTGTGCTAACACAACCAGCATCAAATGAATTCGATCTCTTTCCTATACTGAAAGGCGTCCAAGTTGAACGTTATTACTGTATGCCAGACCTGAGCGGCTCAGAAGGGCATCAGCTCCTTGCATGTCGAGCTTTACTGCTAATGCAGAATGAACGGTTCCTAAAAAACAGTATGTCAGCGACCTCACTGATTAGAAACCTCCGTTTTGGGTATAGCAGCGTAATTGAGTTCACACATGGCAACATGCATGGGAAACTTTCGCGGCATGCAAAATATGGACTCGTTTTGTCCAGCTCACCGTGGGCACGTGGAAGATTACTATGGCATGATTTTAAAACTCTGTGTTTCATTACACCACACTGGCTGCCCCTGCAGGTTGGTTATGACTGTGTGTTGAACGTAGGTTTTGCCCGTTGCGCATATACGTTCGCTCCAGCGTTTACTGTAGTTCGCAATGAAAGGTTTCAGTTTGAAAGTTAACCTACGCTCCATGCAACGTGGACATTGATCGTTGGAATCCATGTTTAAACGCCTTTTGACCCATGCTTTATTACCGCATCGTTGTCCATTTGTGAGGTCTTGATAGTCCTGCATTACTTTTGATCACACTGGCTCGATAATTATTATATCGTGGTCGTCGTAGGTCTTGCATAGGATTCTGTTTCACGTTCAACGCGGCTTTGACCACTTATATATTCATTTTGGGTTGCAAGCATGAAAACATTAGAGCCAATCAAAATAATTTACGCCCCATGCAATGTGTGCATACAACTCTGCGCCATGTTTCACACGTAAGGTTGAAACCATATATATATGTAACTTGCTCCAAACGTTTGCCGAATTGGAAACCAACCATCGAACACTGGGCTCTACGTCACGTGGCCGTGTAATTGCGTTGCACCAGCTCCATGTTCTTGCACCGCTAAAGATTGTCCTACATTGCGACATAGTATTTATAGTATTCGCTGTCATGTTTTAAACATCAGTTTCGACCATTGTATATCCGTTCAACGTTGTTTTACCAGCGGTCAAACTCTGCTATGGAGATATTTGAGCCTATTTGCCATGAGTCTTCATATGGTTCTAATCGTTTGCGTCTCATATGGTGTTAATTATACAACTTGGTTGTTTGCTTTTTTCGTTATGATGCCCCATCCATAATGGATGACCACAAACACTCCCATTCCATTTAAAACAATAACTAATGACACGGTCTACGTGTCCTATAAATGGTCGCATGGTAGTGGTATCTAGTCAGCTTCTCTTCGGACTTTGACTCACCATGGTTATTTAAAAATCAGCTTGGATAGCTATATTCGCCATAAAATAATTTAGGCTTACTTGTAATGTTCTCCATATAGTCTTGACTCATCATTTTATATGTTTTGGAAACCACATGGTCTCGCACCTTGGTTTTAAACTTGCAATGTAACCTTGGCCCATCAAATGTGCGCCTACTTGCAATGGTTTAACACAAATTTCTTCTCAAAGGAGCGTTTAGATATTCAAAATTGTGCCAAAACTATTAATGTGCCAATTGTCTGAACAAACAGCCTAAATCATCACCAACAAATCTACACATGTACTTCGATGGATGATGAGGAACTTTTAGCTGTGTAATTGTCTTGCCAACATCTGTTGTGCGTTATTAATATGGCACCTCCATTCATAACGTGAGAAACTCTTGTCTTTTGATATCAACGGTGTTATCATAAGATTTTCCTGGTTCCCAGCGCCTCCTTGTTTCTTTGAGTGAATGAACACATGACACATCATCATCCCTCTGAAAATAATGTTAACTTTCTCTTCCACCACACTTGTGGGTGCATCCTTGTCATCCACTTTCCATGGTCTTAAAGGTGGCCTTGTGTCTCATATCTACCTAAGCGGGGCATGTGGATGAAAGTGTTATGTTCCACAGCTGTGACCTTGTCATTGAGCTTAATCTTATTTCCTAGGTGCCATGACAATCATTGATGAGTTTATTTGTCGGGGATTGACCTGCATAAACAACATCACATTAATTAGTTCATAGTTATTCTTCGCTAAAGGTGTCCCTAGATAAAACATATGAGACCAATGAACATAAGAGAAGTATTCGAACAACTTGCTTAATGACCCATGGTGAGGGAGCATATCAATGTACATCCTGAGTGCACGGAAAGTTCTTATTTGGAAGTATGTTGGGTGATCCCTCCCTCACATGTGACATGATTGCAATAATGACATCCGATCATGATGGCGAGACAACTCATGAGGGGTTGGGGATAGGTCACTGGGATGTAGTTGATTGCAGGTCGGGTAAAAGACTTCAACGCCTAAGCGAGCAGAGGGGGAACCCGAAATTTTAAATATACCCAAAATTTTGGGTGGTGTTGTAGCGGCTACAACATACCCCTATTTATAGCTTTTATATTTTGTGAATAAGCCTAAGGTTCAAGTGGACCTAGGGAATAATTATGTATGAACATGTTTATTTTGAAATTAATAAATAATTGTGAATTTAATATTAATGTATAAATACATAGTAATGGATACCAGGAGTTCTTATACATGAGGACGAACCATAATCCCATGTTTTCCCAAAACTCTCCAAACACCGTTCGAGAAAAATTAAATAAATAAATTTTATTAGATGGAATGCGAAATGTGCGAAAATTGCGAATGATTTCGTGGAAATTTATAAATAAGAAAAAGGTTTAATAAAATCATCAGTACAGTGGAAAGTTACCGAGAAGAGGTAAGAAGAAAACTAGAAAGAGGAAAAGCTCGTTTTAAAATAATATTTTGTGTAAAAAAAAATAAAAAATTCCTAGGCTATGGGAAACAACATCCCATAAAAACAATACGTCGTTATGGAAACAATTTGAGGGAAAGAAGGCTTAAATAAACCATCACTAGTGTGACAAAGGGGCTATCTACACTGGGTAAAATAGGTCTCTGCTCGGGGGAGAGCTGTGGAATAGCTCGTGGTTGGGAGGAAAAACAGTCTTTACACATTGGTATGTGTTTTCTATGATTTTTAATATATGTGCCTCCAGTGAATTTATAATTAAGTTCAAATGTTATGGATTGGGAATGAATCTGAAATATTAGACAAATGTCTGATAGGAATAAGCAACATGTTGGACATGTCTATGTCAGGTTCTATTAGTAACTGAAATCTTATATTTAGTTTTATAATGTAAAGTAAATACTTAGTTCTGTATTGTACAATTTCCATCTTGTCATGTGTATTTGACAGAGTCTCATCTATAATTAAATACAGTTAATTGTCTAATCCTATTACCCAAACTCAAGATCTTCTATTAGATAAACAATCATAATTCATAAACTTGGGAAGGGGTCTTACTTTGATTTCTATTAATAAGTATAATTGTTGATGATATTTCGTAAAGTATTACCATAAATAATGAATAATACTAAGCTCTGTAGAAATTAATACATACATATATTCTATCATGATCATCTGTATTGGTATAGGACATCAATTACAACTTAAAAAAGAACTAGACAAAGTTAATATCAATTATAGCTAGCAATGTAAAACTGAGGAAACTCACATTCTCTCAAATAAAACAAATATATGAAACAATTAGATAACTCAGATCTAAATATGTACATGCCAAAAAAATGTATATATATATATATATATATATATATATATATATATATATATATATATATATACCCACAGAGTATATGAAACATAAAAGGTTGTAGGTTGTCACAATTCATATACATAAAGTGTTAAATACCAATCCTCTTAAGAGAGTTGAGGACATAAATGTTACATGAATTTACAAGTTTGGGGATTCAACATTGAAACCAAAAATTAAATATTTCCAGACCAGTAAGGTATTAATAACAAATTAAACAAATTCTGAACTAAGTGCATGTCTTAGAACCTGGAAGGGTATCGTAACTGACCTGAGAAGTAAGGAATCTATCTGTCAGTTGACTCTGAATGAATACAAATGAGAATCATACATAAACTAGAGGAAGTGAAAGAAAACCTGGAACAAAACAGGAAATCAGAAATTAGAGTGATATTGATAACCTATGCAAAAAAAAAAAAAAAAGTCATATGGCTAATAGGCGAGCGTATGTAATGTGAGTATACTCTTCATGAATTTGTCTTTTCCTTGTAACTACAGTGAGGAAATGCTGTAGGTAAGGGTGATTGGAATACATATATTAAAACATTAACTAAGATGTCAAAATAACCTCAAAAACTAACCTTAGTGAGGATGCATATAGGATTTCTGAAATGTTGGTCAATCCTTGAAAGAATAGTAGTAATTTGGGTAGTTGTTACCCATATTAAACTCAGAAAAATAAACTGAATTTAAGAACAACCAATAGAAATAAAGAGTTTCTGAATTATCCCAAAAGAGAAAGTATTGATAAAAATAACAATGAGGGATATTCTAGCGAACCTCTGCTCAAAGAAGGCCTGCGTTAGCAACCTCTGTAACCCCTTGGTAGGTACACAATCCTTCTAAGAAATCAAATGAACAAGAAGAACATGCAATAAGGACTAATGCAGAAGTATCTAAATATATTGTATGAGTAGAGAAGAATAAAAGCAGCCATAAAAACCCATGTAATTTTCAGAATTGGGGATATTACTCTAAATTAAATATTTTAATTAATTACACGCAGGGATAAAAAATATTTTGAAGACCTATATGCATAAATAGATATGAAAGAAAATCAATCTAATAATCTAAAAACGTTGTATCTAAATCAGCCACAAAACCTCATGGAGATGGGGTAGTTATGACGCATACTACTAGTAAGGATAACATATGCACAACATCATGAAAATAATAAATTAAATAACGACAAAGTCTATAATAGAAGTAAACAAGGAGGAACTATGGAAAAATTGGATACGGGAGAATTATAATCTAAAATACTACTCTTCAGGTAAGAATTCAATCTAAGTAAATTGAAATTTTGGAATACATATTTTTTCTTAGTAACCACTTCGAATATAAGCAAATACTAGCTCCTAATGGATGCATAGACAACATATGAAGCGTGATAAAATGTCGAAAAAATTAATGAATTGTCACGCAGAATCAGTCAACGTATTGCAGACATGAGCCTATCATATAGTATGTAAATTAAATTCTAGGAGTGCAAAGTATAAACATAGAGAAGCGACCAGCATAGTCTCTATACTAGAATTATAAATCGAAAAGAAATTAAAAACTATGAATCCAAATACAATTGGTAGAGTATTGCATTACCAAAGATTAAAAAATTAAACCACGCTAATGCCCTGAATAGTACCATGGAAATTTCATATATAGACAATGAGTAGAAAGAAAAAAATAATACCAAACAGAGGATACCTTTCATGAGGAGTAGTTAACAATAGTATAATTCAAGTTGAAAACTGCGATGAATAGGGGAAGTACCCTACGTGAGGGCAGACTGCCAATAATGTCATTTAAATTGATAGAGTAATGAAACTCAAGAGGAAACAAAATCAATTATAGACATATAACATTTAGAACAAGGGTTCTCAAATAACGTAGTAGCTCGTAAGCGAGAACAAAGAAAACTAGGGTTTCATAGAAAGTAAACACAAAATCTAAGTGAAAGTGGAATTGTAGCGATGTAAACATTACCCATCTCTCAAAAAATATATGAAACTCTCAAAGTACAACGTTCTGGAAAAAAATAAGGAATGTACATTAGGCAAAAGCCTTCATACAGAGGTATATGAAAATGGAAAAATCGGTCGAAACCCATACACTTAGGAAATTTCCAGCATACTCTTAAAACCATAGAAATTAGTATTCTAGAAATTTCCAAGTCACGAATAAAAAACCCAAAACCAACTGGGTGGAAACCAAGCTAGAAACATTAACTGTAAATGATTTAATATATGATCATACCTTATGTGCGTTGAAGAACGTCTGAGACTGAGGGGGTAGACACACGGTTGATAGTGGACGGAACTCTAGTTTGTCATGTAGTGTGAAGAGTATCATCTCTGCCAAGAAGACCCTAGAACCTTAAGAAAAAATCTCGCAACAAAGAACACACAGTAAATGAAAACCCAAAAACTAAGGATAGGTAACTACCTGAAGAGGCATGGGTGAAAGGGTCGAAACCTTGCGAAGATTCCGCCACAATCCTCCATTTCCTATGTAAAAAAAAACAACAAAAGTAAGCTAGCATCATAACCCTCAACAAATGAAAAGAAAAAAATCAAAATTTACCAATGAAAATCCATGAAATGACTTACCTTGCAGGCTGTGGAAGAAAACCGTGTGTTGAGGTCATAGAATATTGCACTTTCCATCAAACCAGAGACAAAACCATGCACAGGAGGGTGAAAAAGGCCACAATGTTGGTTAGTCAAGAGGGAAGTTCTCTAGCCACATGTATGGTGGGGGATTCTTCACAAATCAAAGGATTAAATGAGGTTGGAGGTCTGTAATCAAGGAGGACTCTAGAGAGTAGAGTGACCACAAAAAAAATTCGAAATGACAAATTAACCACAGGGTGGGTAGTTGAAAACTGTAGGGCTTTTCCCGTAGATCTCCATTGTTGATCTCAACCACGAATCCTAGGAATTCAAGTGGCGCCTCTAATGGGTAAGAGGACCATGTGAAATGGCCACTTGGCAGTCAAGAAGTGGGCCAGGTCACAGGTGGGTCATGCTGAGTTAAAATGAAAATTAAAACCATATTCCAATTCATACTTACCTTAATTTAATATATGCCTCCAAATTTTTGATGTATTCCATGTAAGGACTACACATTATGATTATGCTAAGGGTTATAGTGTACATAAGAATTATTAAATGTGGAGCATGGAAAGGGTAAGGTGAAATAATTAGGAAACAGGTAAGTACGTTAAAAGGTATAGGTCATTAGAGGTAGGGTAGGATTATATGGTAAGTTAATATTAACGTGTAAAAGCTATAGTTAAGAATGAAGAAGTGGTTATAGAGTTAATTTAATAGCAAGACAGGTGAATCCTTAGGGTGGATGTAAAATTACATAGGGTTAAGGAGACACCTTATCCATTATGATTAATGAGAAATGTGAACACTATTAGGATGATCAATTAAGTGAAGTTAATAATAGATGGAGGAGATACAATGTGTTAAGGAAAACATTGAAGGTTAAGGAATAAAAGAGTATAAAAAAAATTTGGAGGTTGTTACAAGTAATGTTTATATTTTAATAATGCAACATCATTCATATTAATGATAATATTATTAAAAATATTTTTAATGGCTCCCAAATCTAGTGAAAGAATATTTGATCCCTCTTGGCACTTGGTAGATGATGTAGACTGGTATAATATATATTCAGTTGACATGGAAATATTTTATTTATAATTTACATTCTCCACATTACATAAAATTATTTTTATTATTAATATTTTATAAATGTTACAAATCGAATCCACATGGAGCATTACTTGAATTACAAATATCTCTCATACATTGACTTACAAAGTTGCTATTAATGGAATAATAATTCTCCCAATCTTTCTCTCTCTATATATGTTTCATGTTAAAATATTTTACTCAAAGTGGGTATCGAAATATAACTTTAATCTTTTATTTATAACTTACCTTAAATTTTTCTTTGTTATTAATATTTTTAAGATATTATATATCAACTCTATATTAGAAATAAAATAAATTAAACATCTCATTAGTTGTGCAAAATGAAATATAAGAAATATTTTAAGTTAAATTACTTTATTTCTCTCTACATAAAATAGATATAAAATTATCTTATCTAATATGAATATTTAAATATTTTACAAAATATTTTTTTGTTATTAACATATTTTAGTTTTAACCACATGTAAGCTAAATATAAAATTAAATACAGATCATATATTATCATTAATAATATATTTATTCATATCTATATAAAGTAGGGAAGAAATTACATTTCTTCTTTGTACTAAAAAGTATATTATTTTTTTTTACTCATCCTCCATATTAGGTAGTAAATAAATTACAGTACTTCTTCATACTAAAAGGTAAATTATTTCTTTCACTTTCAGTTAATTTATATCTATATATAATGTTATGTAAAATTCAAGTGCAAATTCAAGAATTTTAAGTATGGAGGACACAATTTATTATTATTATTACTATTTGTAATTTCTTATTTTATATTATTATTTTAGAATTTTTAAATGTAAAATTATGTGACGTCTCCTCATACTTGTAATGAACATGTCTCAATGCTATTATTAAAAAAAAAACGAGGTCAATATTAGGAATTTGGCTTCTATGATCCATAAAATGTGTATAAGATTTTTTGGTGAAAATCCCATGTAAGAAAATTTGCTCGACGCGTTTTAAACAAACCAAGCAATTTTAAGATATACTCAAGACTCTAATTAATATTATATTTCTAATATCATTATTATAATATTTTAATATTAAGAAATTGTATTAATATTTGATAAAAATATACTATAAAGTGTTTGAGAAATTAAGTTTACAATATACACCAACTAAACCATAGGATAGACCGATAATGTTTGAAACCCTAAAATAACAAAATAGCCTATGTAAAACCACCCTAATCACCGAAAAGTGGAAAACAAATAAGCAATGCCGAAAACTTAGGAAATATCTTCTTCATTTGTAATTTTCTCATACGTCTCAAAATCCTCCACTGTTGTTAAAAAACAATGCATCCCATTCCAACTCAATAGTTTGTTTTTTTCTTTTACTTTGGCAATGAGTGCTAAAATTTGGAAACTCTAAACTAAACATAACAAGTTGTATCAATAAATGAAAGAAAACAGGTTTTATTCGTCGAGTGTAACAAATCCCATTCACCTAGGTTATTTTTTTTTTTTTTAATACTAATTCTGGTCATGATAAGTATTTTATTTCGACATATTCATCATTGACTTATTTTAACAATAATAGAGAAATTGAAAGACTGCCTTGGTTTTATTATTTTCCAAGCCTTAACTTTGAGTCTTATAACTTTCTTTAGGTTGGTTTATTTTACAACCTCATTAAATAAATTCTATAATAGCAACACTTAATTTGCACTAAAGTGAATTTTCTTCTTTCGGTTCTTATACATATTTATCATATGTAATTTATCCTAATTCCCACTCCTTATTTTTATTCCCATTCATAATGTTATGACAAACCCTTGTTATAAGCTTACAACAAATTTATATATTTTTGTATTCAAGTTATAAACTTTTAATTATAATTTTGTTCTATTATAGCTATTATTTAAATAAGTAATTCAACCTATCCTTCATTGGTGGCATACAAACCTTATACATGTTTTCACATGAACCACTTCAAGGATGTACATATATTCTCAAATATACTTCCATGATTTATTAGTCACCCAACTTATAGGTTACTACTTTATCGTTTTATCCATTGGTGGCATGTGACTTATATATATTTCTATATAAACTCTACTCAATGTTAATTCAATTATCAACGATATATATAGTCCACTGAAATGTTAGATAGATATGTTTCACTTGATGTACGAACCCCATAAAATTTTATATTTTAACAACTATTGACATCCGATCACAGTTCTCAATATGATTTCTAATTTAATATATATCCTACCGGAGAACACATATAACCCAACGACAGGTTCAAAGTATGTATCTCAACATATTTCACCGCATTTTGATGTAGGTTCCAACAACATATTTTTCACTTATATAAAAATATGGGAATTCTTGCTTCCCATTAAATGATTCGAACACATAGATAACGATTATGTTTAATTCCATTGCAGGACAGTGAAAATTTGATTTATTTACGATGAGGTTAAATCTACCATGCCACACATAATTAACATATAATCAGATTATATTGAAACTCGGTCATAGATTATTTGGATCTAACTATCATAGTGAATGTTTACATTAAATTAATTTACATACGGTGACCACTCAATTTAATAATGATGCTATAATATCTCCCTTTGATTTTTTTGCTCTGCATCATATTTACTTTAGACCTGCAACCTTATCGTTTCTTTTATTAAGGACTTGAATGAATGTACGTGGTTCACCCACCCATCACATGGCCTCGGTACTTTATGAAGACACTTTTATAATGGTGGTTCATCATGAACGGTGCAGATTTAGTCAGAAACCCTGAGTATTTGAAAGAGTTATGATTTGTGTTTTGATTATTTCATTTGCTCTACCATTTTTCCGGTTTTATGCTTGGGCAAATAATACACCGAGTTCTCTCTGCTTTTTTGGTAATATATTGCTATGAATTTGAAGAATGTTTCTCTGCAAGTCGACTTGTTTTCATATTTAAAGTTCTCGTAACCAGTTACTTGTTTGAAGAATTAATTTTTTAGGAGCGCATACAGGTAATTTGTTTCTCTCATTTTAGTGGTTTAATGAAATATTTCTGCATTTCTTTTGGATATACTGTCTATGTTCATAAATTCAATTTCATTCACAATTTGATATTGAACTCTGTTGTTTGTAAAGAGTCACATTTTGTGTAGAAATCCTTCGAATCCCATTCATCTTCAACGTGTTTCCTCACTGCCAAAAGGATGAGGTAAGAAGGTAATTTCCTCTTTCTGAGATTCTTCCATAGTTTTACTCGCTACACTTGTTTCAAAATTTCAAAACACTCATCTTGGTTCTCTTTTTATTGGATGTTTTCACATCCCACAAATTCCCAATTCGTGTTATTATACTATATACATGTTATTATACATTTTGCTGAGGAATTTTTTTGTCTTTATACGATAGTTTTTAACTTCTCTTGGACGATTTCTACTTCCCCTAGTCTTGTCCCCTCATTACATTTTCTTATTATATCTTTGTTCTGCATAAATGGGAAAATTTATCAATTTGACATTTAATAAGATAATTATATTTTGATTTTTCTGAATTTCCCTTAGAAATTAGTATACGATTTCCTTTTCCTTTCAGAATTAGAATTTTCTCCAATTTGAGAATTCTGTTTTTTTCACAGAATTGCTATTACAATCTTGCATTCAAAAAATTAATAATCTACTGTATACAAACTTTCGATTTCTCTTTTATATTTAAATTAAAACAACCTGTGAAATTGTTCCTCATTGTAAATGAAATTTATAACCCCTTATTATATAAATTCTTGTTACAGTCTGTATCATTTTAATTTTGTTTTTATATTTTAGAATTCAGTTGACTAACAATGTAGTTCTTTCTCGCATCAAGAATACTGTCTCATGCTTTCACCACAAAAGGATACATTACACTTTCTGTCATGATATGTGATACTATTCTTACTTCTCATGCAATAAATTTCGGCATAATAATTCACAATTCAGTTTTCAGAATAGATAATATACTTTTAAATCTATTCACGAATGTTTTAGGATTTACCTATACGATTCCTAAATAATTTATTTTTGGTAGAGAGACCCAAGTATAAGTTTATGACATTTTTATGACTTTCAGCGACTTCCAATTCTTTGGGTCTATGTAGATTATGTAATTTCATTAAATATTAATTGATTGCCTCCATGTAATTACTCTTTTATTTCCTATGCATTAAAGAAAAATTATATAATTGTATATTTTATTGTGCATATATAGAGAACTTATAATTACTTTTATGATATTCAGATTGATTCTTTATAATAGTATTTTTTCTATATTACTATAGTCCCAAATCCTAAAAATAGTTTATCTAAAAATAAAATTTAGATCTTTAATTATATCATCATACTCTATGCATTTAGAGTAAATTGAATTGAACTAATACTTTCAAAATTTAATTATGAACCATTATTTTAAGTAATTTTCCTTCTCGAACTAATTTGTGAATCCTTTTCCCAGATTATCATGCTCTTTTGAAACCCTGCATAATATTGATCTTCTAGAGGACACCTTGTCAATATCGAGAATTTTCCATTTTTTCTTTTAGTTACTATCACATAATTAAATAGATTATTTTTGTCCACTTGTCCATACAAATACTTTTATTGTTGTTACATGAAGAACACTTCAATTGTGAAGAAGATTTCATAGGTATTATTATTTTCTGTGCACTTTCTAAATCGTTCGTCAATTCCAATTTCTAACTTTGATTGCTTTATTTGTTTCACGTTTGTCTTATTATTTTCATTCTCTGATACAATTTTTTATGATCAAGTGTCAGAGAACCTAACAATCAATTTCACCCTCTTTGCGCTCATCGTACAAATGGAGACTCTTCCACCATTTTGTACACTCTGCATAATTCATCTTCATACCTTGTATTTTGAATTTATATTGATGACTTGAATTAAATTGTAATTAAACTGTTGTATAATGAATTTATCTTTTGGAGATTGATATAATTATTTCATCTTCGTCTCCACTAGAGGATTTTATTGAAAAATATTGACACAAGTAATTAAATATTTTAATACCTTTCTCTACATTACATCTTTGGAATTATGTGACTGAATCTTAATATGGATAGAAATGGATAATAATTTCTATATGATAGCATATATATTTTTGTTTCTAATTTTAATCTGAACTTTATCTTCATCATTCAAATATGTATTACAATTCATGTTGTATATCTAGATTATATTCTATTTGGAATTTCATATATATTTTATATGTTTTGCTACTATAGTTGAATTATGTTTAGTTTCATAGTACATATATTGTAATTGTTTCAGTGAAATTTTGTATATTTAGTTGGACTAAAACAATAGATTTAGACCCTTACCAAGGATTTAGAGATTTGATTTGTTTGTCCCTAAATTCAATTAAGTCTATGTAAAAACACATAAAATTTAACTATATTCACTTATAGTTAATCTCTGTCAAATACATATAACACTTAAAATTTATGAACTAAAAATTGTACAATAGTGTAATATCCCTATTTTTACTATTTTTGTCAGAAATTTGAACAATCCTAAAGGTTGATTGGACCTAAAGGAAAACAATTATTGTGGACATATTTATTTTTTAAATTTAATAAATGTAGAATTTGAATTCTTGTCCAAAGAATAGAGTATAAATGGAGACTAGGATTTCAAATCCATGAGGATGGATAAGATTCCAAAGACTTTTCCATATTCTAAAAAAATCCTTGGAGAAAATAAATTTAACTTTAAATATTAGATTGGAGATAAAAATATAAAATATATATCATTGAAGTGGAATGTTACTGAGAAGAGGTGAAATAAAATTAGAAAGAGGAAAAAGCTAGTTTTAAAGTACTTTTGTGGAAAAAGAAAAAAGAAAGCCTAGACAAAAAGGAAAATAACATCCTCATTAACTTGACGCAGTTATGGAAACATGTTGAAGGAAAAGAAAGCTTAAATAAATCATTCCTTGGTAGAAAAGTGGTTTTCTACACTTGGAAGGAACTGGTCTCTACTCGAGTGGAGCTATGGAGAGAGAGATCAAAGTTGGGTGGAAAATAGTCTTACTAAAATTGGTATGCACAAAACAATTCAATTCTGGTTTATGAATTTTATTGTTATAGAAAGGTTTAAATTACCTATTTGTATTTAAGTATGATTTAATTATAATAAATTGAAGTGTGTAATAAATTTATTTTTATGCATGATTAAATTCTGTATAAAATTTATTTAGATAGTCTCGTGTATTTAACAAACAACAACTATAGAAATTATAGTTGATATATTTGGTTACATAAACAATTATAATTTAATAAACCAAGTCTCATAATGTTTAAACCTTAGTAACAAGTTTAAATATGAGGTTAGATCGTAAACCTTAATACCGTATACACTGAAAGAATAGATAAATACATCGGAAAGAATTTAAACTTGGTGTATTTATGAGTTGTGCAATAACAACATTTAACAGGAAAAGTTATACACAAAGAGGAAAATTCTTTTCTCTTAGTAAACATGAATATGTAAACTCAAAGTAAGATGTACTACTGTAAGAGAATTAGAAGATTTTGGATATACATAAATTATTGCATTAGCTTAGAAAATGCCCCAAACTCAGATAGCATAAAGTATATGCCGGAAAAAAATATAACTCTAAATTTTGGGGATGAATACAATGTATCAAACTACAAAAATTTAAGTCACAAATATTATTCTGTTTATAATTTACAAGTTAATTATGTCATAAATTATAGACAGAGTCCATGGTCCAAACTAAATGTAGAACAAAATTATCAGTTTGAATCTAGTTCAGAATTAAAGAGGATGAATTATTCAAAGAGTTATGGACCAAATTATATAGAAGAAACCAAATTTTACAGTCAATGAATGACATATTGAATTTCCCAAAACTTACTAAATTATAAATTAAATTGTAAGACTGTGCATTGAAAGAAATGGAATACCTTCACACCCAATTATACACATGAATTAATATGTGTATAATTGTATTGGAATTTAAGTAAAGCAGTGCATACATAGATACATGACAATGGTAATTAAATATGGAAAAATTACCCTATTGTTCAATAATAGATAGTCATAGTAAACCTTCATATAAATATGAGAAAAATGATTAAGTGCAAGAATGAGATGAAATAGAAGAGAAAGAGGAAATTAATATGACGAGAGAGGAAGTGATTACCTTTATCCCGTCAACAAAGTGCTTTTCAAACTTTGAGGAACTGTATAAAATTTATTTATTGTTCCTGTACGAATTATTATTTTATTAAATTTGGGATATTAATAAAATCCTATAATTATTTCAAACAAACATATAAATGTAAAGATGAGAATCTCATACATATTATAAATCTGTAACAAAGTAGTGCTAATTCCATATAAAATAAATCAACAGAAAGGTTAACTCCATGAACAGGAGAATGTTATAAATATTATTAAAAATAAAATAAAACTCGAAAATCCTCATGAGGAAACGAGAGTTTCTGAATTAAATTGAAAATTGAATTTACTTCACAGAAATTGAACACTTCATATACATAAGAATTCGATTAAAATTGGTTACAAATAATACCAAAATTATAACTAGAATTCTATAAGAAATGATGAAAAAAGTGATAGAGGATATAGACATAAAAATTCTCAAATTCTATTACTAAAAAGGTAATATATGAATTCACGAAATTATTCACTTGAAAGAAAAATTATCATTGATTTCAAATACAACAATTTCTTTAAAGATAAAGTCGAAAAATAGTAAACAGAGATTGCATGAAAAATGAAGACAAAACCAATACGTCTACTGTGGAATGGTAAGATAGCAAAACTGAGTACTAGTTCCTCATATTTAATTTGGGTAAAATCCAAGTGGCAAAATGAAATTTTACCTTCAACGAGAAAAAACCAAATTGTAAAATAATAAAGTGATGTATATTGAACAATATGGAAATAACTCATAAGAAATTATAAATTCACCAAGTAATGTAAACATTCACATTTAATTATGCCTGAAGAAGCTATAGAGAAAAACCATGAATTGGTAATTAATTTACAGAGACTGCTATGCTGGAGTAAAATCAAGGCTATACTATGAAATAAAGAAAAAATACGGTATTGGTAATAATACATAAAAGTTGGGAGATAAATCAAGTAGAAAGATGATTAAATCCATCGTAAACCTTTAAATGGAGAAAACGATAGTAAAGAGGTAAATATGTTGCAGGTATAGTATTTATAAGAATAAAAAATGCAACAATCCACAAGACTTTTCGTAAAGAATTAAAATTCTTACCTCTTACTTGCAGAGGAGAAATTACCTCATGGTTTCTACAACGTTGAGGGATGATAGTGTAAAAACCTCAGATAAAATGAAACCCCTGCGACCAAAACGAAAAATTTTAGTTGTAGAGAATACTAAGACTAAGGAAATAAATTGAATTTCACTTAAAAAAAATATTATATAGGCAACATTTCTAAAAAATTCATTGATAACAAAATTGGAAACTACACTAATATACCTGAAGCAAACATGAAACAGTTGATAATGAAGCATGACAGTAGACCATTGATTTTCTGCATAGTAATGTTGGTAGATTTGGATGGATGGCATGGAAAAATATGAAAATGAAGGTTTGATGGAAAACCAGAGCTGAAGAGCCAAAATTCCAAAATGAAAATAAGAAATGGGAATACAGTTTAGTCTATAAATTAATCTAGGACAAACATATAATCCTATCGTGACCGTCAACGAGGCAGAAATCTAAGCCAACAGAGGAGGGAAAAATATTTAGAGCCATGTGATTACATTAATCACCAGAGTACAATCATAATTATTAAAGTCTCGAAAGGACAACGATTAAAAACTTTTGACTTGTAGATCTACAAATAGTAAATCTGAATCCCCAAATATATTAATGCATATCGTTACATTAAAGTAGGATGGGTGTATTAATATATTATATGGTTAATGTAATAGGTGTATCCCATCGTAAGTCAAAAACTCCTGAAGTATTACATTGCCATGTGTTAATAGTGTATACATTTCAATTATATCAATAAAATACCAAACGATTGACATAATGTAACAAGGTTAAGAATGATTAATTCGTATTAAATGTGAAAGGGTAAAAGTACAAAACATATATATTATGATTTTCATTCTAAAGTGGTAGGTTGGTAAAACTGAAATAATGGGGCAAACATTCCAATATATACGATGTGTAAATTATAACAAGTAGCTTCTCGTGAAGGCTCTATGGCACATTATATACATGATTCAATCCTTTGACATGGGTTTTGTATCCACCTTGACTTTAAAAATATATATATATACGTATCAAATGAGGAAATTTGATAGTATAATAGTGTTAACTCTTATAAATATTAAGATTGACATAGGGTACTGTATAATATGTAATTTTATAAATTAATGAAAGTGTTAAGAGTTTTTATAATATTAAGTTTATAATATTTCTTTTTAACAATTCTTTTAAAATATATGGTCTATAACATTTGGTTTATAACATTGATATTACAATATTAATTGGAATGGTTTATAATGTTAATCTTTGGTTTTAAAATCCTAGGGTTTTATATTTTAAGCTTAGGTTTTAATATATTAATATTAGGGTTTACAATATTAAATTTTAGGTTTATAATATTGAATTTTATAATATTAGTGTTTATAATATTGAATTTATATTGAACTTATTATTATGGTTTTATATTGTAATGCTAGATTGGTACAAAAATGTATCCAATGTCACATTGTGACAAACATTGTCTCAATGTGGAAATCAATGTGATAATGATTGTCGGATGTTACATTACTTTGCAATTTATTCAATGTTTCAAGGCGACAATACTAAATTGGGGTTTAATATTAGGTTTTATTATATAAGGCTTTGTAATATTGGGTTTATAATTTCGGTTTACACTGTTGTGTTTAATATAGGGTTTATAATATTCGGGATAAATATTAGTTTTATAATATTTCATTTAGTATCAAGTCTTCAAATGATGGATTTTTAATCTATCCAACGTCATAATGTGATAAACATTATCATGGTAGTCATTTCCACAATAATACATTACATTGCAATTTATTCAATGGCATATTGTGAAATTGAATAAATTAAAATTTAATATTTTGGTTTATAATATTGGGTTTGGGGTTTAATGTTTACTATGGTTTATAATATTCAAATTAGGTTTTATAATATAAATGTTTCAAATCAAATGATTTATAGTATTAATCTTAGGGTTTATAATTTATAATACTAATCATAGGTTTTATAATCCCTTGGGTTTATAATATTGTTCCCTTGGATTTATTAATCCTTCATTTTATAATGTTATTATTCCTTGAGCTTTATCAATATGTTAGATTCATAATATCAATAATTTGTTGAAATTATTAATCCCTTGGATTTAAAATATTAATATTAGGTTGAATATATTAATCTCAGGGTTTATAATCCCTTGGGATTATAGTATTAATCCCTTAGGTTTAATATTAATCCTAAGATTTATAATATTATTTATACTGTTTAATATTAATCCCTATATTTATTAATATCTATTTAATGTGAATCCCTCTCTTTATTATATTAATCCCTTTTGTTTATAACATTATTAATCTCTTGCGTTTTTAATAAAAATAATCCCTCAATTTTATTCATCCCTTGGTTTATAATATTAATCCCAAATGTTTACAATGTTAATATCTTAGATTTATAATGTTAATCCCTTAGGTTTATCAATCGAATAAGTTTATGATATTAATCCATTAGGTTTATAATTTAAATATCAAGGGTTTATAAGATTAATTTCCTGGGTTTATAATACTAATCCATTGGGTTTATAATATTAATCCATTTGGTTTAATGATCCTTTCGGTTTATAATATTATTTCCTAATATTTATGGTAATATGTTAGGTTTTATAAAATTATCCTTTCATGTGATATATTATTTTTAGGGTTTATTATATAAATCCTAGAGTTTCATATTAATCCCTTAGGTTTATAATCCCTTGGTTTTATCATATTAACCTTAGTGTTTATATTCCCAAGGTTTAATATTAATCCTAAGGTTTATAATATTACTTATATTCTTTAATATTAATTCATTGAGTTTGTAATCCCCTAGGTTTATTAATCCCTTGAGTTTTTAATATTAATCTCTTAATTTTATAATATTAAACTGTTAGGTTTCTTGATCACTTGGGTTTATTAAATTTATTATCCCTTTGCAATGTCTCTTTCTCCCTTAACAAATTTTTTATTTTTTATTTTTTTATTTATTTATCTTTTTAAATTTTTTTTTTAATGGACAATGCTATTCGAACCATCAATTCCTCATTAATATTTTTGAGTGATTACTTTAACCCTAGAATAGCCTCAATTCCCTTGAAGATTTTATCCCATGTTTTTTTTTTTTTAATATTCATCTAACATTTATAAATTAGCTCCAAGTCTAAATATCGTATTCACTTTACTATAATTTATTTATCACCTACATATACATAGGTTTTTCTCCTAACAAACCAACCATATCCCACTTATAATTTCTTATATTATTTATTCATTTATGCTTATCCCTACTTAGATATTATATATACAAAACTTAGTGTGGATTACTCATATCTAGTCATCTATTTTATATATATGTTCTATTCGATGAAATTGGTTTCCATTCGTTACATTAGGACTTTTAACTTATTTTTACATCAGGACTTTTAACTTATTTTTACATCAGGACTTTTAACTTTTCAAGACTTTTTATGTAACTTAATTGTCACAACTCAATTATAACCTTAATCACACGCATTCTTCTAGTTGGAACATGTTTCAAGGTAAATTACGATGCCACTACGAATTTCTACCCAAGGATTATCTCGATTTTGGTGGATTTTAATGCATTCATAAACGGATTTGAAGGTCGTTCTGTCCCATTCCTCAAGTTCGAAGTTTTCTTGTTAGTTGTAATGTGGTTTTTCGAGTTATGTGATACAAATCCATAAAGTCATACCTATACTACCAGGGTTTCTTGTACCATGTATTTGTTTCATTAATTTGTAAGTTGTACCCCTGAATTGATCTACATGGTTGCTATAACTCACTTATGGTTTTTGAGAATCCCCTTGTGGATTTAAAATTTCCATTGGGCACCTTCCGCCACGTGGACGGTAGATGTGAGAAGGAGATTAGGGTTTTTTAGCAAATATAAATTTCAATTTCTCAGTGACAGAATCCATTTTTATTTCTCAAATTCGGGCGGTCTTGGATATAATCATGGAGGTTCCTCTTCTCTTTGACTGGATCACCATTAACTCTCCTTCGACGATGTATCCATCGGTTGAGGTCAGGAGCATAGGTATCTCCATCGTACCCATTCTGCACTGTTCGGGTATTAATTAATTTCTTGTCACATTATAGTGAGTGCTAGTTAAATCTATAAGTTAAATGTTATTTGTTTTAAAAAATTTCTTTCTTGCTAACTTTCTCATCCATGTTCCATTGTAATGACATACGTATTCCCTGAGCTAGTTTTATGGCGTTATAAATATAGGGAAATGGCTAGCTTTGTCATTTTATTTTGTTGGCAATGCTATTATATATCATTAACAGTGTTCCTGCGTTTTTAGAATTTCCTATCTTCTCTTATCAACCTCTACAATTATCATTTTATAGATATGATTTTCTCTTCTGTAATGTTTGCAATTCTATTTGTGTCCCTATCAATTTACTGCAGCATGTCTTAAGGAGTTGGTTATGTTCACTTTTTGTATCTGCATCAAATGCCCCCATATTCAACTGCCACATCCTCCACTGGAGAGGAATTTGTAACGTCTTCCCAGGTTGGACTTTGTATTTTATGCATCTTTTTGTTTTTTCCAGGACTAAGTTTAATTTCCTTGAATTTCAGGCCTTTTGCTTTCGAGTTCTTTGTTAACTTACAAAATCAATAACCTCATTTTTAATGATATCTGGTAGGTGATTTGCTGTGAAGGATTCGAATTCCTGAAGGTAATTTATAATTTCCTTTGAAATCGATGCCTTCTCATTTCGTTGCTTGCATCTCAACTCTTTGGTTTGTAGCTAATTGGTTCTGTATGTCAATTGCAGGTATTTCTGCAACCATAGCTTATTCAACGAGTATCCTTTTAGATCGTTTCATTCCATTCATGATAATGGACATGCCAATCGATTTTATTTTCCCAGGTTGGTGTATTTATACGTCCGACCATCTTACTCAGATAGCCTAGATGTCGATATTTCATTCGATGAATATTCTCTTTAATGATAGCTTTATGTGCTTCTATTTAAATAAAATTGTAATATTTGAAAAAACGATGGAATACTCTGGATACTACCCAGACTACAACATGATTCCATAATATATGTTTTTTATTTTTATTTTTATTAGTGGATAACTTTAGTTATTCCTGGTGCTACAGGACAATATCTTTCGGTTTGATAATTTGCAAAGCTAAATATCTATATAAAACTTTATATATGTTTTCATGCCCATTTAGCACTAACTCCTGATTGTTCTAATTTGAGGTAAAATGTTTGAACATATTCATTCTTGTATAATTTTTCTTCACTGTTTCCTTCAATTAGTAGCTTCACTGTGAAGATCTTGTATGCTAATATAATTTAGGTAAAATTATTTTAATGGATATTTATATTGTACCTTCATAGTACAAGAAATTAAACTGAATACTTATATAACAAAATATAAATATCAAAGGCTGCTTTTCCTATTTCTTTACATAAAATTTGATAGAGTTATCAATGTATGATGTAAAAACTCTTATCTGTTTAAGATTTGTTGACATTCAGGATATTTATAAAATGATCAAGGTATGCAGAAAATGTAGAGGGTGCTTCCTCCAATACAGTAATATATATATATATATATATATATATATATATATGTCTTAAATGTCTATCATTTACAGCTGAATTTATGTGTTAATTGCATTCATTTTCTTAGTTTACCCTTAAAGCAGATTTTTGTACTCTTCATGCAAAACCCCAATATAGTTTCTGGGTATCACATTAATTTTGTTGTTATAGTTTATTATAGTCATATTTTATAACTAGTACCTTTTGATAATATCTAAGAGAATATTATATTATCTCTTTATTTCCATTCATATCCATATCCATTAATTTTTTTAATATAGATTCGGATATGATTCCTACCAGAATGGAAGCATGCTAAAATATACATTTAAATACTTTACAAAATGTTCTTACCATTTATTTCATGATGATATGCACAATGATAGTATGCTAGGTCTTCAATATCTCTATTTAGTAATCTATTCCTTTAGTTCAGAAATTTAGCTTTGATATACATTTAACTATTTTCCTGTAATGAATTTCTTCCACTCTTCCTAAGGTATACTAGTAAGGAAGCTCATTAAAATTGTAGCAGGTTCTTTATCTTGTAACTATAGTTCTTCTAATGAATTATACTAGTAAGGAAATGCTCAACAGATATACATCTATCAGTGATTTTTCGAAAAGTATTAAATTTGTGAACTGTATATTCATTCCAAATTTATGATAGTTGTATATGTTTGAAATAACAGTTGTATATTTTATTTCACTGTAACAATATTTTTCTTGAGAGAGACCTATCATCAGATTTAAACTTAACTCAGGTTTAGAAATTTTGATAGATGACTCCCGTGAGGTAAATCCTATGCAACTAGGCAGATTATTAAAGTATGCATATACTAGTAATTCTGCTAAATGCATGGGAAATAATTTTTCTCACCATATCAGTTTATAATTCATTAATTTTCTCAAAAACTCTATCTATTTAGAAGAAGTCAAATGTTACTGTAAAATAGAGTAGTATGGTTTGCATACCATATTATTTGACTTGTCCTCCCAACTATAGAGTTTTATCTTCTTAAGTCACCCCCGAGCTGAGATCCTTGCTTCCTTGGATAGACAACCCTTTTTCTATCCTGGAGTAGCTCATTTAAGAAGTGATTTCCTAAGCCTGTTTCTAATTTCTGCGTCCAGAAATTAAAAGATGCTTTCTTCCTGTTTTTGTCTAGGCTTCCCTCCGTGAGGTACTTTAAATCTGTCTTTTTCGCTTTTCCAACTTTTCTTCCTCTTCACAATTACTTTCTTCTTCATTGGGGATATTAGATTTTTCTCTCCCAATCTAATTTAGTAAGATTCCTTTCAAGGTTTTCTGAAAGGTTTTGGGAAAGTCTAACCTTATCCATATCCTCATGCATCAAGGTTTAGTATCTCCAATCTCCATCTAGTCATACTGCACACATAACCATTCCATTTATTTTTATTAATAAATAATTAAATAAATCCACACATTGTTTCTCCATTAGGGTCCACTTCTCTTTTGGATTTGTTCAAATTTCAAATTAAAAATCATAGAAACTTGGGGTGTTACACATTCCCCCTCTAAAAACAAACAATGTCCTCGGTGTTGACAAAATAAACTTAAACAGTTCATTGTGAAAACAGTGATGAATATTTTCCCCTCATCTCAGTTTCCCTTTCCCAAGTAGCTTCTTCAGCAGTAAAGTGCTTCAATTGCACTTTTACTCTGGCTATTGTTCGATTCCGCAGTTCAATTTCTTCCCGCTCCAAGGTTTGAAGCAGCTCTGGAAGGAATTCCCCTTCTGGTTCCACCCGAATCACATTCCAATAAATAACGTGAGCATAATCATGTACATATTTTTTCAATAAGGAAACATGAAACACATCATGAACCTTAACATGCATGGGTAAGTCCATTTTATAAGCCACTGGTCCCATGCTTTCCAGTACTTCAAACGATCCATAATATCGTCCAGCTAATTTTGCACAACTACCAGTGTGAAAAGTGCTCTTCTTGGCTTAATCCACAGGTATACATGATCACCCACTCTGAATTCTTGGTGAACTCTCTTCTTGTCTACATAAATTTTCTATCGATCCTGAGCTGTCTTGATGTTTTTCTCAATTTTTTTTACAATTCTTTCCATTTCCTACAAAGTGTCTAGCCCAAGCACTAATTTATCCTCAGGTTGGCTCCAGCTTAAAGGAGTGTGGAATTTTCTTCCATAGAGGGCCTCAAATGGGCTGATCTTTATGGAAGTTTGATAGCTGTTGTTATATGAAAATTCTACTAAATGAATATAATCTTCCCATTTAGTTGGCCTATCCATTACATACATTCTTAGCATATCTTCCAGAATTTAATTTGTTCTCTCAGTTTGACCATTTGTTTGAGGGTGATAGGAAGTACTAAAATTATATTTAGTGCCCATGCCTCCAACCAGACTCTTCCAAAAGGTTGGATTGAACTTGGCGTCTCTATCAGAAATAATCATTTTAGGAACCCCATGAAGTCTTACGATCTCTTTCATGAACACATTTGCAACTTGGGTTGTTCCAAAGGTAGATTGACCATGTATGAAATGGGCAGCCTTCATTAAAGTATCTACCACTACCATCACAGAGTCATGCTGATACTTGGTTCTTAGTAAACCAGTTATAAATTCCATAGAAAGAGTTTCCCATTTCCATTTTGCAATTGGTAAAGGATTTAGTAATCCAGTTGGATGCTGATGTTCAACTTTTACTAGTTGACATTCCATGCATCTTGATAGGTAGCTTGCTATATCCTTTTTCATTCATGGCCAAAGTAACTTCTTTTTCAAATATGTGAGTAGTTTCTGATGTCCAGGATGTCCAGAATAAGGTTGTTTGTGATATTCAACTAAGATTTCCTTTTTCAAAGAGTCTACATTGGGGATGTACAATATCCCTCTATAACAAATCAGTGCTTTCTGATTTCTTGTGTACCCTTTCATTTCCTTTTTCATCAATTGAGTTTGCAGGTTTTCATAGCTTGGATCTTTATCTGCTACCTTTTGCACTAATCCCTCTAAGTCAAAGTTGGCACTACTCCCAATGTTGCTTATGTTTTGGCAAGCATTTCTGCTTAGGGCATCAACAATTTTGTTTTCTTTTCCTTTGATATGTTTTATTTCCATGTCAAATTCACTCAGAAAAGACAGCCATCTAACTTGTCTAGCATTCAGATCTGTTTGAGTGAAGAAATACTTTAGGTTGATGTGATCTGTCATCAAAATAAATTTATTTCCTAGAACGTAGTGTCACCACATCTTGAGACCATGAATCACAATAGTTAACTCAACATCATACACATTGTAATTCTGTTCCTGTTTCTTAAGTTTTCTAGATTCATAAGCAATAAAAAAAATTTCTTGCAATTGTACTCCTCCTAATCCCTCTCCACATGCATCTGTACATACCACAAACTCCTGGTTTGGATCTGTAATCTTCAGAATAGGTGCTTTGGTAAGTTTCAATTTTAATTGTTCAAAGCTATTCTGGCATTTTTCTTTCCATTCAAATTTTGTACCTTTCCTTTGCAATGAAGTTATGGGATAGGCTAACACGGAAAATATTTCTACAAACCTTTTGTAGTACCTAGCAATTCCCATAAAGGATCTTACTGATGATACATCAGTAGGTACAGGCCATTCTCTAATGGACTTTATCTTCTTTAGGGATACAACCAATCCTTGTTCTGAAATTATATGCCCCAAATAATGGATTTTATCCTTATAAAAATCACATTTACTAAACTTGGCATAAAACTGATTTTCTTTACGAGTCTGCAACATGATTATAAGGTGTTCTTTATTCTCTGCCTCACTTTTTGAATAGAATAAAATGTCATCAATAGATACTAATACAAATTTATCTAAGTATTTATTCAAGACACTATTCATTAAGCACATAAAATTGGCAGGTGCATTTGTCAACCCGAATGGTAGGATTACAAATTCATAGTGTCCATAATGGGTTTGAAATGTTGTTTTACTGATAACTTCTTCTTTAATTATAAACTAGTGATAACCAGTCCTTAAATCAATTTTGGAAAATAGAGAGGCTCCCCTAACTTGATAAAAAAGGTCATATATCGAGGGTAATGGATACCTGTTTTTGATAGTCAACTTATTTAGTTGACGATAATCGATACACATTCAGAAGGTACCATCCTTATTGTTCAGAAACAACACTGGTAATCCCCAAGGAGATACACTTGGTCTGATGTATCCTTTGTCCAACAATTGTTTTAATTTCATTTTTAACTCCATTAGTTCAGGGGGGCTCATTCGGTAAGGAGATCTAGAAATTGGAGTTTCCCCAGGTACTAAATCAATTGTAAAATAGATTTCTCTCTCGGAAGGAAGATGAGGAATCTCATCTGAGAATACTTCTTTAAAATCTCTTATCACTGGTAATGTCTCTAACAAGTTTCCCTATGTTTGTTGTTCTAGTTCCTCCACATGTGCAGCATACATGAAATTCCATTTTCTAGCAGTTCTTTTTAATTGAAGGGCTGAGATCTACCTCACAGAGATGGGCTTCGGTTTCCCTTTTAGTATGACTGGTTTTCAATCTATATCAATGCAGTGTAATGTTTTGTCCCAACAATTCATCATGGTTTTCTGTTTTTCTAACCAGTCTATTCCTACTAGTATATCATAGCAACCTAATGGCAGAATATTTAAATTTACTTCTATTTGGTAATAATTCAATTTCATGGCCATTTGAGGTAACTTATGAGTTATCTTGCGTTTGGTACCAATGCCTAGCTGGACCAACCAAGACTGCTGAAACTTCTCTATTTTGAGTTTACATTTTTCTACTACTTGCGAACTAATATAACTCAAAGATGCACCCATATCTATTAAAATTGTAACAGAATGGTCAGCAATCATAACTTCCATCTCGACCATAGTAGACTGATGTTCTGCTTGCCGGTTTCCTAAGGCTGCACTGATGGTGGGGATGTTCCTTGCTACATCATTAATTGTAGTGGCCTCTTGCAATACTTGCACTGTCTGAATATTTTGATATGGGCAATCCCTCAATAGATGAGGCTCTCCACAATCCCAACACTTTAAAGGCTCCCGCATTTTAACAGTTCCTTCCTTCTCATTATTCCCATTTATTGGTTTTGAACTAGTTTGAGATTGACCAGTTTTATTTTCACTCATTTTACTAAATTTCTTTCGCTGATGGTTCCTACCAAAAATTTTCAAATAGGCTGGTTTCTGTTTCTTTCCCTTGAAATCACCTTTGTTTTTCCAGCTCTTTCCTTGCTCATTCTTATCCCTGAATTGCTGGTAACATAATCTAGCTTTCCACACAACCTCATCCATGGTTTTTGGATTATCGAACTCTATTTTATCCTTGTAAACATTAGGCAAAAAGTTTAGAAATCTCTGTACCTTTGCCTTCTCCTCTCGGATATAAGGTACATATCATAATAGATTTGTGAACTTGGTGAGAAATCATCTATGGTGAGTTGTCCCAATTTGAGTTCATGAAACGCTTTTGCCTTGTCATCATAGTAACGTTCGTTCAAATATCGTTTTTTGAACTTGACTTGAAAATCCTCCCAATTCATTATTTTTTCATCAATTGCATGAACCATTTTTGTTTCCTCCCACCATAAGGTAGCCTTACCTTGTAGCTGATAAATAGCCAGCCTGGCTCTTAAGTTACTTTCGTATTCATAAACCTGAAAGTACTTAATCATATTCAAAAGCCATGCCTCAGCATCTTCTTCCTTCTCTCCATTATAGGAGGGAGGTTTTATTTTTTGGAATTCACCTTGTAAATCCTTCTTCTTTCTAGACTGTTGTCTAGTGGCGTCATCTTCCTCAGACTCATCTGAGGAATTGACTCTTCCTTTTCTCTTTCTTTTGGAACTTTCACCTTCTTGGTTGTTCCGTGAATTTAGTTCTATGATCAGTATTTCTTGCTCCTCACTGGCCAAAGACATCCTATCATTATGGATTTTAGGTTGTGCCATTTCTCGTTGCATTCTATGCAACATAGCCATCAACGAAGCATTTGGATCTGACGTGTTTTCTCCACCACCCAGATCTACAAAAAAATCGTCCCCTTCTGTCATGGTCTATAGATGTACTGTTCAATACTGTTCATTTTCCAACATAATAACGTTAGTAAAAAATTTAAAATTCATAAAATTTTGCAGTAGTATAATGTTTTGGTGTGAGCACATAGACTGCATAGTAATTGTTCCAAAAGCTTTGATACCATTTGTAATGTCTCTTTCTCCCTTACCAATCTTTTTTTTTTTTTTTAAATATGGATAATGCTATTCGAACCATCAATTCCTCATTAATATTTTGGGTCATTACTTTAACCCTAGAATAGCCTTAATTCCCTTGAAGATTTTATCCCATGTTTATTTTTTTTATATATATTCATCTAAAATTTATAAATTAGCTCCAAGTCTAAATATCTTATTCACTTTACTATAATTTATTTATCACCTACATATACATAGGTTTGTCTGCTAACAAACCAACCATATCCCACTTATAATTTCTGAGATTATATATTCATTTATCCTTATCCCTAATTATATATATATATATATATATATATATAACTTAGTGTGGATTACTCATATCCAGTCATCTATTTTATATATATGTTCTATTTGATGGAGTTGGTTTCCATTCGTTACATTAGGACTTTTAACTTATTTTCACATCAGGACTTTTAATTTTTCAATTCTTTTTATGTAGCTTAATCATCACAACTCAATTATAACCTTAATCCCACACATTCTTCTAGTTGGAACGTGTTTCAAGGAAAAGTACGAATCCACTGCGAATTTCTACCCAAGGAGTATCTTGATTTTGGTGGATTTTAATGCATTCATAAATGTCTTCGGACGTTGTTTTGTCCTGTTCCTCAAGTTCAAAGTTTTTTTGTAAGTTGTAATGTGTTTTTTCGAGTTATGTGATAAGAATTCATAACTTCATACCTATACTACCAGGGTTTTTAGTACCATGTATTTATTTCATTAATTTGTAAGTTGTACCTATGAATCGATCTACCTGGTTGCTATAACTAACTTATGGTTTTTGAGAATCCCCTTGTCAATTTAACATTTCCATTGGGCATCTTCCGCCACATGGACGGTAGATGTTTGAAGGAGTTTAAGGTTTTTTAGTAGATATATATTTCAATTTCTCAATGACAAAATTAACTTTTCTTTCTCAAATTTGAGCAGTCTCAGATCTATTCGCGGAGGTTCCTCTTCTCTTTGGCTGGATCGCCATTAACTCTCATTCGACAATGTATCCACCGGTTGTGGTCAGGAGCACAGGTATATCCATCCTACCCATTCTGCAATGTTCGAGTCTTAATTAATTTCTCGTCACATTACAGTGAACGCTGGTTAAATCTATAGGTTAAATGTTATTTGTTTTAAAAATTTTCTTTCCTGCTAACTTTCTCCTTCACGTTCTATTGTAATGACACACACATTGCCTGAGCTAGTTTTATGGCATTACAAAGATAGGGAAATGGCTAGATTTGTCATTTTATTTTGTTGACAACATTATTATATACCATTAACAATGTTCCTCCGTTTTTAGAATTTCCTATCTTCGCTTACCAACCTCTACAGTTATCATTTTATAGATATGATTTTCACTTCTGTAATGTTTTCCATTCTATTTTTGTCCCTATCGATTTACTGCAAGATGTCTTGAGGAGCTGGTTACGTTCACTTTTGGTATCTACGTCAAATGCCACCATATTCAACCACCACATATTCCACTGGAGACGAATTTGTAACGTCTTCCCCAGTTGGACTTTGTATTTGATGCATCATTTTGTTTTTTCTAGTACTAATTTTAATTTCCTTGAATTTTAGGCCTTTTACTTTCGAGTTCTTTGTTAACTTACAAAATCAATAACTCCATTTTTAATGATATCTGGTAGGTGATTTGCTGTGAAGGATTCGAATTCCTGAAGGTAATTTATAATTTCCTTTGAAATCGATGCCTTCTCATTTCGTTGCTTGCATCTCAACTCTTTGGTTTGTAGCTAATTGGTTCTGTATGTTAATTGCAGGTATTTCTACAACCATAGCTTATTCAATGAGTAACCTTTTAGATCGTTTCATTCCCTTCACGATAATGGACATGACAATCGATTTTATTTTCCCAGGTTGGTGTATTTATACGTCCGACCATCTTACTCAGACAACCTATATGTCGATATTTCATTCGATGAATATTCTCTTTAATGATAGCTTTCTGTGCTTCTATTTAAATAAAATTTTAATATTTGAAAAAATGATGGAATACTCTGGATACTACTCGGACTACAACATGATTCCATAATATATGTTTTTTTTTTAAGTTTTTATCAGTGGATAACTTTAGTTATTCCTGGTGCTACACGAAAGTATCTTTCAGTTTGATAACTTACAAGGCTAAATATCTATATAAACCTCTATATACATTTTCATGCCCATTTAGCACTAACTCCTGACTGTTCTAATTTGAGGTAAAATGTTTGTATAGATTAATTCTTGTATAATTTTTCTTAATTGTTTCCTTCAATTAGTAGCTTCACTGTGAAGATCTTGTATGCTGATATAATTTAGGTAAAAAAAATTTAATGAATATTTCTACTGTACCTTCATTGTACAAAAAATTCAACTGAATACTTATATAATAAAATATAAATATCAAAGGCTTCTTTTCCTATTTATTTACATAAAATTTGATAGAGTTATCAATGTATGATGTAAAAAATCTTATCTGTTTAAGATTTGTTGACATTCAAGATATTTATAAAATGATCAAGATATGCAGAAAATGTAGAGGGTGCTTCCTCCAATACAGTAATATATATCTGTCATAAATGTTTATCATTTACAACTTAATTTCTGTGTTAATTGCATTCATTTTCTTAGTTTACCTTAAAGAAGATTTTTGCACTCTTCATGCAAAACCCTAATATAGTTTCTGGGTATTACATTAATTTTGTTGTTATAGTTTAGTATAGTCATATTTTATAACTAGTACCTTCTGCTAATAACTGAGAGAATATTATATTATCTCTTTATTTCTGTTTGTATCCATATCCATTAAGTTTTCTTTTTATATAGATTCGCATATGATTCCTACCAGAATGGAAGCATGCTAAAATTTACACTTAAATAATTTAGAAAATGTTATTACCATTTATTTCATGATGAGATGTACGATGATAGTATGCTAGGTCTGTAATATTTCTATTTAGTAATATCTTCCTTTAGTTTAGAAATCTAGCTTTGATGTACATATAACTATTTTCCTGTAATGAATTTCTTCCATTGTTCCTAACGTATACTAGTAAGGAAGCTCATTAAAATTGTAGTAGGTTCTTTATCTTGTAACTATAGTTATGCTAATGAATTATACTAGTAAGAAAATGCTCAACAGATATACATCTATCAGTGATTTCTCGAAAAGTATTAAATCTCTGAACTGTATATTCATTTAAAATTTCTGATAGTTTTATATGTTTGAAATAATAGTTATATATCTTATTTCATTGTATTAATATTTTTCCTGAGAGAGACCTATCATTAGATTTAAACCTAACTCAGTTTTAGAGATTTTGATAGATGGTTCCCATCAAGTAACTTCTATGCAACTAGGCAGATTATTAAAGTACGTATATACTAGTAATTCTGCTAAATGCATGGGAAATAATTTTTCTCACCATATAAGTTTATAGTTCATTAATTTTCTCAAAAACTATATCTATTTAGAAGAATTCAAATGTTACTGTAAAATAGAGTAGTATGGTGTGCATACCAGATTATTTGACTAGTCCTCCCAACCGTAGAGTTTTATCTCCTTAACTCACCCCCAAGCTGAGATCCTTGCTTCCTTGGATAAACAACCCTTTGTCTACCATGGAGCAGCTAATTTAAGAAGTTTTTTCCCAAGCCTCTTTCTAATTTCTATGTCTAGAAATTCTAGGATTCTTTCTTCCTATTTTTTCCTAGGCTTCCCTCTGTGAGGTACTTTAACATTGTCTTTTCTGCTTTTCCAGCTTTTCTTCCTCTTCCCAATTACTTTCCTCTTCAAGGTTTTCTGAAAGGTTTTGGGAAATTATAACCTTATCCATATCCTCATGGATCAAGGTTTAGGATCTCCAATCTCCATCTAGTCACAGTGCACACATAACCATTCCATTTATTTTTATCAATAAATAATTAAATAAATCCACACATTGTTTCTCCATTGGGGTCCACTTCCCTTTTGGATTTGTTCAAATGTCAAATTAAAAAGCATAGCAACTTGGGGTGTTACACCCTTGGGTTTATTAGTATCTTGGGTTTGTAACATTAATCCATTTGGTTCATTAATTATTGAGTTTATAATATTATTAATTCCTTAGCACTATAATATTAATAATCCTTTAGATGTATAATATAAATATCTTGGATTTTATTATTAATCACTTTGGTTTATAATATTATTGATCCCTTCATTTTTTTATTTTAATCCCATGATTTTATAATATTAATCTCTTGGTTTTATTAATTAATTTGGTTTATAATATTAATGTATTTAGTTTATTAATACCTTAATTTTATAATGCTAATCCCCCTTAGGTTTATGATATTAATCTTTTCGTTTGATTCATTGCAATAATTGTAATATCCCCAGTTTGCTATGATTTTATTAGATATTTGAACAAGTCCAAAAAGGTACAGTGGACCCCAATGGAAAAAAAATTGTGTTGAATTATTTTATTATTTAAAATTAATAAAATGAAATGAAAATTAATGTGCAATGACTAGATTATGATTAGAGATCTTGAAACCAAATCCATGAGGATGGATAAGGTGGTGAGTCTTTCAAAGAATTTCAAAAATCCTTTGAAGGAATAAAGCAAATACTAAAATTAGATTGGATATAAAAATCTAAAATGCACTCCTCTGAAGAGGAAATTAGAGGGAAGAGGTGGAATAAAGTTGGAAAGAAGAAAAGTTAGCTTTAAAAGTACCTTGTGGAAGAAACAAAGGGAAACCCTAGGAAAACAGGAAAACAACATCCTGAATTAGCTAGACGCAGTTAAGGGAAACATGATGGGGGAAAGAAACCTTAAATAAGTTGATTCAGGATAGGAAAAGGGTTGTCTATCACTGGAGGAAAATGGATCTCTGCTCGGGGGTGAGATGTGGAGAATGAGTTCTAAAGTTGGGAGGCAACTAGTCTAACCAAAGTGGTCTGCACAGTCAAATTGAATTGTTTTTGAATTATATTTTAATTCTGTTATGATTTATTAAAAATGGAAAGTAGTTGAATCTGAATGAAATCCTGTATATGATTAAGAGTTTATACTTTTGAATTTAGATGAGTTAGATTTATAAAATTGGTGGTCTATACATTGAACATAAATAACTATAAGGAAAATGGATTTTTCTGTATTGTTCTATAGACATACCTTGTAGAGGATCAACTCTCAGAATGTCTAAACCTCAATATTGGGTCTAGATCTGAGGTTAGGTACCTCACAACAAACTGGCATTTCCATAATTTAGTTGTCTTAGCATTTTGTTATCAAACTATACAGTTCATTGAAAGATAAATTATAAACAAAAATTAATATACATAAATGGAATAGGTAGGTAGTGTATAGCGAAAGATATGTTGTATTGTATAGTTAAATATTTCTGTACTATTTAGAGAAATATAAATCAAACCTAGACTTAATATATAAAGAATGTATACATGCATATAACTGAATTGTATTTTTTTGCTAAAAGCATAAATTGAAAGTACCTTTGGAAACAGAAAATATTCTTACATTGTATCTGAATATAAAAATATAAGTGGAAGGAATATATTATGTTAATATTTATAGTAGTATTCTGCTTCAAGGTTAAATAAGGCTATAGAATTCAATTCACCATTTTTATATTGATTAATAAAGAAACTATGTCATACTATCTTACTGAGAAGTATTCATCGAATTTAGTCCTTTTAAATAGAAACAAAAGTATCCATTGTTTACATACCATGAAAATATAGAAAAGATATAGAAATGGTATTCAACAGAAATAAAGGAAAATCTACACATAGAATATTAATATTACTCCGGTTAACCAGAGGTATTCATACAGTAAGGACATATCTATATTTCCTCTTTACCAATACATAAATCTGGAGTATTATCCAATTAAACCAGAATGGTTTGTGAACATAAATCCACACAGAGAATTATTTTTTCGTATATAGAACTATAAATTCAAATGGAAGAAAGATAAAAATTATACAATTATTGCATAGAGCCGATAGACGTTCAACCAACCTGGACAAGAAAATGAATTCCGTATTAATATTACATGAATAAGGGTGTAGGACGCACATCATAACTTCACATGAGTGTGAACTCAAGTCATACCTGCGTAAACGGAGCCAAGAGTCAAAGTCGAGAATGAATAAGTAAAATAAATACACATATATATACGGAAGAATTTGAGGATATAAAATCCAAAGTGGTGGGGTAGTTACCTTACGGAACTGTGTCTCCATATTATACCTGTAATGAAATAAAAAGGAGAATTCAATAAACACAATATATATATATATATATATATATATATATATATATATATATATAAAATAAATGGTAACCTATGAAGACATAAAATAAGTCTAAAACGAATGAAGATTAAGCATATATAGCAGAGGAAATTGATTTCCTGTAGGATAAATTTTATATGACGCAAATAAGAAATCATTAAATGATTATAATCTTGAAACATACTAGAAAGTATTAAAACACATTACAAAACTTTGGAGTCATAAATGAAATAACTATTGGATGCAAATAAACAATAAGGTCACCTGAGCTTACCATGAGCCATATATGACGAGAGTTTCTCTAGAACCCATCTATGTTTGGGAAAAACGCGTATGCTAGTCGGAAGCATCTGCGTTTTTAGATAATAAAGCTAGTACTACTTGACAAACAATAAAAACTATTGAAACTAAAATAATAGGGTTTTTGAAATAACTTGAGGAATCATCAGAACCGAAATAGAAACACTTCCCAATTTTTATATACAGTGAAAATGGAAAAAAAACCCCCATTCTGGGTATCAAAACAACCGAATTGAATAATTCCATAACGATTACACTCTTTAACATATGAGGCTGTTCAATTTAAATATCCCAGAGGGAAATCTGTAAGATACTTCTAAAATTAGACAAGAAAGGAAAATAATAAACAATAATGAAATTGAGGATAACAATACAAAGTTGAATAGGAAGAAACCGACAGTAAGGTGCTACTGATATTAAACTCGTACGGAGAGAAAGGATAAGCAGTTAAGGTGCGAATATATAAAACCACAACATTCATAAAGAATTCATAAATGGAAGGAAGATTGAGCAATTAAGTTTCCTTACCTATAGCTTCGACCTCGGCTTAGGCTTCATTGCTGGAAAAATACTGAGAGGGGGGGTGAATCAGTATTTACAGCCTATTCAAAACTTTTTACTTTTCTTTACTTCAAAACCCATACGCTACTTTCCTGAAGAAGACTCGCGTATATACGCAGATACCCTTTAATAAACTCGCGTATACACAGAGAACTAATTATGTCATTAATTATTCACCTAAACCATTCCATCATTTATTCATCAGATATTCAATAAACAATAAACATGTGCAGTAAGAACAGAATAAACCATCACACAAAGCATCACACATGAACACCAGGATTTTTAGGTGGAAACCCAAGTCGGGAGAAAACCACCGCTGCAATTTCTCAGCCTTCAATATTTTATTATAGAGAAAACATCTTACAACATATGTGCTGGTGCAGACTCCTACCAGCACGCAGGCACCCACCTGCGCTCGTTTACCAGCCTCTCCTGGAAGGGAGCTCCAACCCCCTGACTCGTTTACCAGCCTCTCCTGGAAGGGAGCTACGACTCCCTGATCTCATTTACCAACCTCACCTGGAAGGGAGCTACAACCCCCTGACTGAAGGCTACAACCCTTAGCACCAATATGGACCACGTTTCATCAATTTTCACACTGGATCCAACAACTTCAATAGAACAATACTTGTAGGCTACGTTTCATCATATTTTCAGACTGGACCCTCTTCATACATTTAAGCTCAATCATACAACCAAACTGATGCAGACAACTCAGAACAGTAGAATACAGATAGCAGCAATACAACAAAATAGATCAGTCATTTCTTACCACAGACTTTAGCAAACCCTAGTTTGCATACACGCTTTCACTTTACTGATGTTGCATATATACGCGCTTCCATTCACACAAACCAGCGTATAATTCTGTACATATTACAGAACCAATTTAATTGCGCATACGTGCTTTTCTTTCAGCGAAGCCGCGTATATACGCGCTTCCTCTTCGGCAAACTAGCGTATGGTTCTTCAGAGATTTTAGGTCAATGCATTTCTTAAGAACAGATACTTCACACAGATTTAACCCTTCACTTCAGACAGATGTTCGCCTCTTCTTGGATCTAATCATTCCATAAACAGATCTAGAAAATACAAGCACATTTCAGATCTTGATCCCCTTCTTCATCATTGGTGCATCATACACTCAGATTTATCATTCAAGTGTAACCCTTTCCATTCAGATCTACTTCAGAGAGAAGTATTGATTCAAGCTCAGACATCTTGCACCCACACCCATGATTTGAATAATGAATTTCATCTCTTTATATAGGTTTATCCTTTTTCAATACCATGAGCCCCTTTTTCAATACCATGAGCCAAAACAATACCATGAGCCCAAAACTACATTACTTCCGATGGTATTCCTAGACGGGGTCAATTAGACGGATCATTACCCAATACAATGGGTCAATACCATGGTGGTTACCCCTGGTTTTGCACTTTTAGAGCGCTTTAGCCCATACGCTACTTGGCATGTTCTTTTCTGCGTGCATACGTGACTTCCCTTAGACCGATCCGCGTATGCCTTGAGACATACTCTTTCACCATAGATTTAGCACAATCTGAATTCCTTTCTTCAATGCCTTCTGTACTAACTGTAGATACATCAGATATACTTCATTAAGATCATATTCTATCAAGCACAACTTCATCATCATCTTCATCAAAGTGGGTTGCCATCAAGGACAACACTCTGCATCATATTGCCAACAATCTCCCCCTTTGGACTTGATGGCAACCACAATGGTGTTTGGTTACCACAACAAATAGGTACATTAAGAATACAATGACACCATGTCACTCTCTCCATTTTTGACACCATTCAAACACCATGTCACTCTCCCCCTTTGACATCAAGGGCAAAGGGCGGACCAAAACCAACATACTCTCCCCCTGAGTTCATGCTAAATCTTCAAGCATATTTTTCAATGAAGTACATGACTCTATGAACTTCCTATCACCAATGACTCATACTTACATCAAAGATCCATCCAAGTGGATTTACATATGAGACTCAACTACCCAACCAAGTGGGTTTACAAAATTTGACTCAGCTACCCAACCAAGTGGGTTTACAAATTCGACAAGTCCTTACAATACTGAATATTACAATCTTACATCATGGGTCTTAACAAGACCTTTTCATCAAAGTACAAATGTGACTTTTCATAACCAACACCAGAAAGTCCTCAAGAAGGAGAACATATTTCAGAATCATCATAATGCCAACAATGCATTATACTCACCAACGCTAAAGCTCCCCCTGAATCTGTGCATCCAAGCATCCTTTCCATATGACTAAGGCTCCCCCTTAGTTTGTGCATCCTGAACACTTTCACCAAAAAATCATCAAGGCATCTTTATCAAAACATGAGAAAAGAATTATGAGAACTGGAACACCACCAGATATACCAAACAGTATCAGAGATACCAAACAGCACTGCAGCTGTGCTGAAGAGAGCTGACTCCAAGAAGAAAATTGTCAGCAATCATACATACGCGGTTTTCTATGCAAGAACTCACGTATATACGCGACTGTGTTTCATGAAACCCACGTATCCACTGCCATATTCTAAATTTATGCAGATTTGTTCTTTTGAATGGCAGAGAACACTCCCAGCTTCTGTCTTAGATACTCAAACGCTTCCCTGGGCAGAGGTTTGGTAAAGATATCAGCAACTTGTTCTTTGGAGGGAACATACTCCAACTTCACTGTTTGCTCAAGCACTTGTTCACGTAAGAAGTGATACTTTATGGGAATGTGCTTGGTCTTTGAATGCATAACATGATTCTTTGAAATACTGATGGCACTTATATTGTCACACTTAATGGGGACAGGAGGAGTACATTTGATTTGAAAATCTTGTAAGGTTTGCATCATCCAAAGGAGTTGAGTGCAACAAGATGCGGCAGCCACATATTCTGCTTCTGCTGTAGATAGGGCAATAGAATTTTGCTTCTTGCTGAACCAAGATACTAGCCGGGGCCCCATGTAGAATGCACCACCACTAGTGATTTTCCGATCATCAACACTTCCAGCCCAATCTGCATCAGTGTAAGCATGAAGACTAAGATCAACATTCTTTGGATACCATAGACCAAAGTCTTGAGTTCCTTGTAGATATTTGAATATTCTTTTAACAACCTAAAGATGAGACTCTTTTGGATTAGCTTGGAATCGTCCGACAATCCCAACAACATCCATAATGTCTGGTCTAGTCCCAGTGAGATAAAGTAAACTCCCTATCATCGATCTGTATTCTGGTTGATTCACCGTGGGAGAATCATCCTGAGAACTGAGATTGCATCCGGTTATCATCGGTGTACTTACAGGTTTGCATTCTTCCATGCCATACTTCTTCAGAATTTGCTTAAGATATTTTCTTTGTGATAGGAATATACCATCTGCAGTTTGATGCACTTGCAAGCCAAGAAAGAATGTTAGTTCCCCAAGTAAAGACATTTCAAATTCTTGCTACATGACAGAAGCAAATTTTTGACTCAAAGATTCTTCGTTACTCCCAAAAATGATATCATCAACATATACAACCACAATCAATAGTTTATCGTTTTCAACTTTTGTGTATAAGTTGCTATCAGCAGACCCTTTTGAAAATCCTTGTTGATGAAGATATTTGTCAAGACGATAATACCAAGCCCTTGGAGCTTGTTTGAGACCATATGGAGCCTTTTTAAGTCTACAAACAAGATTTGCATCATTTCCCAAAATGAATCCTTCCGGTTGTTCTATATATACTTCTTCTTCTAGATCATCGTTAAGAAAAGCAGATTTAACATCCATTTGATAAACTTTGATTTGTTGATAACTTGAAAAAGCAAGAAACATTCTGATGGCTTCAAGTCTAGCTACAAGAGCAAAAGTTTCTTCAAAGTCTATACCTTCTTGTTGAGTATACCCTTTGCAAACCAGTCTAGCTTTGTTTCTTACAACATCCCCATTCTCATTTAACTTGTTCTTCAAAATCCATTTAGTTCCAATGACATTTTTATCATGAGGTCTTGGTACCAAATCCCAAGTGTCATTTTTTTCAATTTGAACAAGTTCTTCATCCATGGCTTGCCTCCAACATTCATCTCTGCTAGCTTGATTGACATTGAGTGGTTCAATTGTGGATAGAAGTGCCATATGACTAGAAGATCCCACAAGAGTTCTCCTTGTTTGTACACTTGATTCCTTGTCTCCCAAGATTTGAGATTCAGGATGATTTTTTTGAACATATCTAGATGGAGCTTTTTTAGATAGATCAATTTCAGGTTCATCATTGGATTCACTGTCTATATCAAATGTAGAAGGCCATAAGTCATCATCATCTTCTTTTGTTGTTTGTTTTTCTTCTTTAGGAGCTGCAGGAGACTCATCAATAACAACATCAATACATTCAACAATCTTTTGAAGCCTTTCATTATAACATTTGTATGCTTTTCTTGAAGATGAGTAACCAAGGAAAATTCCTTTATCTGATCTAGGTTCGAACTTGCAAAGCTTTTCATCATTATTTTTGATAAAGAATTTGCTTCCAAAAACTCTAAAGTGCTTTACGGAGGGAGATTTACCATACCAGAGTTCATATGGAGTTTTATCACTGTTTACCCGAACATGAGCTTTGTTGAGAATGTTTGCTGTTGTATGTGTTGCTTCTCCCTAGAAAGTGTGAGGTATTCCAGAATCATCAATCATAGCTCTAGCCATTTGTTGAATTGTTCTATTCATTCTTTCTGCTACGCCATTTTGTTGTGGAGTGCCAGCTATAGAGAATTGTCTTTTTATGCCATGTTGTTCACAAAATTCAAGGAATTCATTTGAAGTATATTCTCCTCCTCGATCAGATCTGAGACACTTGATTTTTAGATCCAATTCATTTTCAGCCAATGCTTTGAAGCTCAGAAATTTTTCAAATGCTTCATCTTTGTGTTTAATGAACCCGATCCAACACATTCTAGAGTAATCATCAATGAATAAGATATAGTATTCTTCCCCACGTGGTGTCTTCTTTCTCACAGGTCCACATATGTCAGTATGAATGATTTCAAGAGGCTTACTTGATGATCCTTCTTTGGCATTAAACCGTACTCTAGTCTGCTTACCGAATTGACAAGATTTGCATATGATACTTTCTGGTGGATTAATATTGGGAAGATCACGAACAGCTTGAAGTCTGCTTGCTTTGTTGATTTGAGAAAAGCTCAGATGCCCCAGCCTTCTATGCCATAGCCAATTTTCTGAAGATTTGCTCAGGTAACATTGATCTTTGTAGCCCTTTAGTATATACAGGTTGCTTGGATTTCTTTTTCCTTTTATAATAATTTTACCTCTATCAAGATCACGAACCACACATTCTTTTGAACTAAAAACAACTTCTGTTCCTTGATCACACATTTGACTTACACTTAACAGGTTATGCCTCAATCCATCCACATACATGACATATTTAGCCTTCACCTTTTCTTTTAGAAACACTGACCCTTTTCCTTTAATTATAGCAGGAGTATCATTTCCAAAAGTAACTTTCTTTTCCTTTTCTAGAGCATTATATGAAAGAAGTTTGCTTTTGTCACCTGTCATGTGTCTTGAACACCCACTATCGATGTACAATTTATTTTCTTCACCTTCTGCAAATAATGCTATCCCACAATTTTCAACCGGCGGTTCTTTCTTTTTCCACACTTTAGAGCTTGAGGGAACATGTTCTTTTGGCTGGATCTTGTTCCTGCATTCAGATTCTTCATGGCCAAAGTTATTGCAGTAAGTACATTCAACTTCACTTTGAAGAGGAGAAAAGTTGTTATAGGTATTCTTCTTTGGTTCAGTATCCAACATTTTCTTTCTTGCTTCTCTTGTCATGATGGTTTTATATGCAACACATTGAATAGCTTTATGACCAAAATTGTGACATGTGAAACATTGCCCATTGAAGTAGAAATTTCTGCGATCATGGAATCTTCTATTTGAATTTACCTGTTGGGTGTAGCGTCTTTGAAAGCTATCCCTGTTAGTGTTCCTTGAATTGAGATGGTCCTGCTTTCCCTGTAGAGATCCTTTATTCCCTTGCTGAGTTGCTGAATGTAGTAAACCACTTGTAGTTGCTTTTAGATAGTTTGGTGCTGAAGCTTGAGAAGATTCTCCGGTATATCCAAGACCTGTCTTTATAAGAGGGGAACGTTGTACCTTGATAATCTCATCTAAGGTTTCAGATCCTTTAGCAAATCTAAGATTCAAGGTATTTGCTTTCTCAACTTCTTTTCTTTGACTTACCACTTCACATTGCAATTTTTCAATATGTTTCTTTGCTTCTTCAAGCTTCTTTTCAATGGTCTCTCTGATTATCTTTTGTTCTTCTACGAGAATTTTATAATCTTCTAAGCGTAGTTTGAGTTGATTGTTTTCTTCAAGAAAATCATTTTCCTCTAGAGAATCCATAAAAGTATCCTTTTCTTCTTTTTGTTAAAATGCCATGAGAAGTCTAAGATCTTCTTCACATTCTTCCTCACTGTCAGATGACCCATCACTGTCTTCATTAGTATAGTAACTTTTCTTAGAGCTAGATCGGTTCTTATTCCTTCTTACTACTTCTTTTCTTGTATAAGGACATTTTGCAGCCTAATGACCAACTTTTCCACACTCAAAACATTTGAAAGGAAGCTTACCTTTGAATCTTCCAGTTCCTAGTTGGAGTTTTCTCACGAAATTCGCTTCTTCTTCATCGGATATGTAGCTGGATTCTTTGACGACTTCCTTTTATTTTCCTCTTGCAGATACTTTAAAAGCAGCTTCTCTGATTTGAGAAGGACCTCCTTGTCTCATTTCAAAAGAAGTCAGAATACCATGTAATTGAACAATAGTAAGAGTTTACAGATCTTGCCTTTCTTCAATAGCTGAGACTTTAGAGTCAAATTTTGAAGTCAAGGATCTTAATAATTTTTCCACCAGAGTAGTATCAGTTATGGTTTCACCCAAATTTCTCATTCGATTTACAACATCATCTAGACGAAGGAAGAAACTGGCAACACTTTCATCACTATGCATCTTCAAATTTTCATATTCAATTCTAAGAGTTTGGAGTTTTGCATTTTTTACCTTTGTATCTCCTTCATAGCTCAGAATGATTTTGTCCCATATTTATTTTGCTGAATGTAGCTGCATCACTTTAGCAAATTCTGATTCAGACATGCTTCCTAATAAGACATTCACTGCTTTGGCATTGATTTCATACTTCTTTCTTTCAGCTGCATCAGTAGGAATACTTGCCGGGTATTGATAACCCTCTTCCACGATTGCCCATACATCTGCACCAAGACTTTGCAGATATGCTTTTGTACGTACCTTCCAGAATATCAGATTGCTTCCATTGAATAGAGGTGGCTTTATAGACATTACTCCTTCTTGACTTCCCATTGCGACGGATCTTCTTCAAGCGATCAAGCTTCTGCAGAAGAACCTGCTCTGATACCAATTGTTGGGAAAAATACTGAGAGGGGGGGTGAATCAGTATTTACAGTATATTCAAAAATTTTTACTTTTCTTTACTTCAAAACCCATACGCTACTTTCCTGAAGAATACTAGCGTATATACGCGGATACCCTTTATCAAACTCGCGTATACACAGAGAACCAATTATGTCATTAATTCTTCACTTAAACCATTCCATCATTTATTCATCAGATATTCAATAAACAGTAAACATGTGCAGTAAGAACAGAATAAACCATCACACAAAGCATCACACATGAACACCAGGATTTTTAGGTGGAAACCCAAGTCGAGAAAAAACCACCGCTGCAGTTGCTCAGCCTTCAATATTTTATTATAGAGAAAACATCTTACAACATATGTGCTGGTGCAGACTCCTACCAGCACGCAGGCACCCACCTGCGCTCGTTTACCAGCCTCTCCTGGAAGGGAGCTCCAACCCCCTGACTCGTTTACCAGCCTCTCCTGGAAGGGAGCTACGACCCCCTGATCTCGTTTACCAGCCTCACCTGGAAGGGAGCTACAACTGCCTGACTGAAGGCTACAACCCTCAGCACCAATATGGACCACGTTTCATCAATTTTCACACTGGATCCAACAACTTCAATAGAACAATACTTGTAGGCCATGTTTCATCATATTTTCAGACTGGACCCTATTCATACATTTAAGCTCAATCATACAACCAAACTGATGCAGACAACTCAGAACAGTAGAATACAGATAGCAGCAATATAGAAGAATAGATCAGTCATTTCTTACCACAGACTTCAGCAAACCCTAGTTTGCATACGCGCTTTCACTTTACTGATGTCGCGTATATACGCGCTTCCATTCACACAAACCAGCGTATACTTCTGTACATATTACAGAACCAATTTAATTGCGCATACGCACTTTTCTTTCAACGAAGCTGCGTATATACGCGCTTCCTCTTCGGCGAACTAGCGTATGGTTCTTCAGAGATTTTAGGTCAATGCATTTCTTCAGAACAGATACTTCACACAGATTTAACCCTTCACTTCAGACAGATGTTCGCCTCTTCTTGGATCTAATCATTTCATAAACAGATCTAGCAAATACAAGCACATTTCAGATCTAGATCCCCTTCTTCATCATTGGTGTGTCATACACTCAGATTTATCATTCAAGTGTAACCCTTTCCATTCAGATGTACTTCAGAGAGAAGTATTCATTCAAGCTCAGACATCTTGAACCCACACCCATGATTTGCATAATGAATTTCATCTCTTTATATAGGTTTATCCTTTTTCAATACCATGAGCCAAAACAATACCATGAGCCCAAAACTACATTACTTCCGATGGTATTCCTGGACGAGGTCAATTAGGCGGATCATTACCCAATACAATGGGTCAATACCATGGTGGTTACCCCTGGTTTTTCACTTTTAGAGCGCTTTAGCCCATACGCTACTTGGCACGTTCTTTTCCACGTGCATACGCGACTTCCCTTAGACCGATCTGCGTATGCCTTGAGACATACTCTTTCACCATAGATTTAGCACAATCTGAATTCCTTTCTTCAATGCCTTCTGTACTCACTGTAGATACATCAGATTTAATTCATTAAGATCATATTCTATCAAGCACAACTTCATCATCATCTTCATCAAAGTGGGTTGCCATCAAGGACAACACTCTGCATCATATTGCCAACATTCATGGCGTTCAAATATGTATGACTAGGATTCTCCTCATTTCCATTCCCTATGCGAAATCAAGAATAAATGGCATGAACAGAGGTTGGACGAAGAAACACAGTTGCGTGACAATGAAAATGATAAATGAACTACAAACTCAATAGAAAACTTAAATTGTATGAGACAACAGAACCCTAATAGAATATTGATCTGCACCGTCCAGGTGGCGCTCATCGGAGGTGGGTGAGGTGATTCCACGGATCAATGAAGATGTACAAGGCCATGTGACCAAGTACTATAAAATTTAATACAAAAATTTCCCAAGACGTCCAGGATAGAGATATTTTATATTCCATATTTTACGACTCTGAAAATGAGTGTGATGGATGGAAGGTAGCCGATGTCGAAAGAGAATTTACCATTGAAGACTAATTGACTCATTTATGAAAAGAGGTGTAACAAAAATAAAAAATCCAAGACATATCTTTTCTTAAGCATTGGGATGACAGTTAATTTAATACGCTATCCACTTCAATCTCGGAAATACACATAATTGGTTCATAGGGTTTAGTTAGTATTAGTGACATTAATTCATATGAATTCAACCTAGGCAAAAAGACTTCACTGATTATGGAAGTTGAATCACGTGACACCATAATATAGTACGTATGGAGGCATTATGAAAACCTTAATATAAATATACCGCAAGTAAGTACTTCAACAAAGAACGTAAAGGTTTTATTGTTGACTTCTAACATTGACCATAGTTGTATACATTTATAAATAGATCTTAGCGTTCAAACGGTTAAGGAGCCGAGTGAATACAAATCAGATTCCATTTAAAATACATAGCATGAGTTAATTCATATGTGGTAAAGGTGCAAGGTTAGACATTAATTGTCAATGTAATATGAATAATAACACCAAGTAAAAAGGGAGCCAATGTTTATATGTATTAATTCAACATTATTAAAATAGTTTAATAATGTTTTCTCCAAGTATTATTATACCTTTAGGATTATGAGAGGATATATACTAATAACCTCAGGAATAATATCAGAGATTTTGATTGAATATGTGCAATGTGAAATATTTCAGTTGAACATATGCAAGGTGAAATATTTAAGTTGAACATAGGCAATGTAATTAAGTATTATAATGTTAGTGGAAAAATGATTAATATATCATTTCTATACTGAATAAGGAAGGGAGATGTTATACTAACAAGCAAGTGAAATTGACAAGATGGTAAAGTGAAGCACTGCCATTAATTGTAGATAGATAAACAGTGACATGTAAATTATTAGTAGTAGAAGTATGTTGGAATGCGACAAATTGTAGTTTAATAATAATAATAAGTTAGATATGTTTCTATAATTTTAATAAAAAAATTGCGAAGTGAGAGGTGTTACAAATGGTATCAAAGCCCATGTTAAAACACTGCGCAAAAATATGTGCTCACACTAGAAAATTTATGTTGCTGCAAACTTTTTGTTAAATTTAATTTTCACTAATGTTTAAATGTATGTACAGTTAAACAATACTAAAATTTACAACTGAAAACCATGAGTGAAGGAGATGAGCTATATGTGGATCTGGGTGAAGGAAATCTAGCAGATCCAAAGGCTCCATTGCTGGCTATAATACATCGAATGCAGAGAGAATTGATGCAACTGAAAAACCATAATGAAAGGCTATGTTTAGTAAGTGAATAATAAGACAAAATAATACGAGAATTGACCTCGCGGAACAGTCATGAAGGCTAAGCTTCTAGGAGAAAGAGGAAGGGAACTGAAAATCACTCAGAAGATTCTGAGGAAGATGATGCCTCTAGATAGTAGTCTAGGAGGAATAAAGAATTACAAGGTGAATTTCGGAAAATCAAGCATCCCTCCTATTATGGAGAGAAGGAGGAATATGCTAAAGCTTGGCTTTTGAACATGATAAAGTACTTTCAAATTTAGGAATATGAAAGTAACCTGAGAGCCAGGCTGTCTATCTATGAGTTACAAGGGAAGGCTACCTTTTGGTGGGAAGAAAACAATATGGTTCATGTTATAGATGAGAAAGCTATTACTTGGGAGGATTTCAAAATAAAATTCAAAAATAGATATTTGAATGAATGTTTTTATGATGATAAAGCAAAATATTTTCATGAACTTAGGTTGCGACAACTTACTATTGATGAATTTGTAACCAAATTCACCAACCTGCTACACTATGTACCTTATATAAGGGAGGAGAAGGAAAAATTACAACATTTCCTAAACTGTCTACCTACTATATACAAGGAAAAGATAGAGTTTGACAATCCCAAGACCATGGATGAAATAGTGTGCAAGGAAAGAATATGTTATCAACAATTTAAAGGAAAAAATAAAGAAGCAAATAATTGACATAATAAAGAGTAGGTCGACTCCAGTGAGAAGAGAAAAAAACTAGCATACTTAAAGAACTTTGGGAGAAATAAACAAAGAAATAATCTCACAAAAACTGGAGAAAACCAACCAGCTCAGTCACAAACAGGGTCCAAACAAAGTAATGGAAAAAAAAAAAGAGAAGGGACTGTTAAAATGAGGGAACCACTAAAGTTATGGGGTTGTGGAGAACCTCATTTACTGAGGGTCTGTCCACACATAAACATCCAGACCATACAAGTAATGAGAGAAGAAGCTACTATAAATAATGTGGCAAGAAACATGCCCGAAGTCAGTGTTGCCCTAGAAGGTCGTTAAGAAGAACACCACTCCACTATGGTCGAAGTAGAAGGTATGATCGATGAATAGCCTATTTCCGTTTTAATAGATCCAGGTCCATATTTAAGTTACACAGGTCCTCAAATGTTAAAAAAGTGAAAATTAAAGTCAGATAAATTTCAGCAGTCATGGATGGTTCAGTTAGCCACTGGTACAACAAGGAAAGTCACTCATAATTTACCCCAAACAGCTGTAAATCTCAATTGATACCAAACTGAACTGAATCTGAATATTATACCTTTAGGGTCTTATGATTTATTGGTAGGAATGGACTAGTTAGGGACATAAAAATACATGTTAAATTTCTTAGACAAAACAATACATTGCATAAATGGTGAGGAAAAACCTGTAATAGTAAAAGTCAAACCTAAACCCATGTCTGTGAGAAAAATTTCAGCACTTAAATTGAAAATAATTCCTATAAAGGTCTTCCAAGTGTATTCTGTGCATGTAGAAGAATTGGGACAACAACCAGAAGAGAATATGTTAGAAACATTAGCTGTTCTTATACATTTCAAGGATGTGATTCCAGATGAAATTCCTCATCTATACCCTAGGAGAGAAATTTATTTCTCAATTGACTTAGTGCCGAGAGCAACTCCAATTTCTAGAGCCCCATACAGAATGAGTACTCCAGAACTGATGGAGTTGAAGATGCAGCTACAGGAGTTGCTAGATAGAGGGTACATCAGACCAAGTGTATCCCCATGGGGAGCAACAGTGCTGTTTGTGAAAAATAAAGAAGATACTTTCAGAATGTATATAGATTATCGTCAATTAAATAAACTTACAATCAGTAACATATATCCTTTACTCAGAATAAATGATCTCTTTGACCAAGTTAGAGGAGCAACAGTCTTTTTGAAAATTGATATAAGGATAGGCTACCATCAATTAAGAATCAAAGACGAAGACATAAGTGAAACTGCATTTAGAACCAGCTATGGATACTATGAGTTTGTGGTCCTACCATTTGGGTTGACTAATGCACCTACTACCTTTATATGCTTGACGAACAATGTCCTAAATATGTACTTGGACAAATTTGTACTGGAATTTATTGATGACATTTTGATTTATTCTAAGAATGAAGCAAAGTGTAAAGAACACCTTAGAATTGTTTTAGAGACACTCAGAGAAAACAAGTTGTATGCTAAGCTTAGCAAATGTGATTTTTTCAAAGATAAAATTCAGTATTTGGGCCATATAATTTCAGAGAAGGGATTAGCAGTAGACCCAAAAAAGATAAGAGAAATAAGGGAGTGAAATGTGCCTACTGATGTGTCTTCTATGAGATCCTTCATGGGAATCGCAGGATATTATAGGAGATTTGTAGAAAGATTTTTAGCCCTAGCCTACCCTATTACAACTCTACAGAGGAAAGGAGTTAAGTTGAAATGGAATGAAAATTTTCAAAATAGTTTTGATCAACTAAAAATGAAACTTACAACAACACCAATTTTAAAGTTTGCTGATCCAAATCAAGAATTTGTAGTGTGCACATATGGTTGTGGAGAGGGATTAGGAGGAGTGCTACTACAATAAAACTCTGTTATAGCCTATGAATCAATAAAACTCAAGAAACATGAAAAAAACTATAGTGTTTATGATTTACAATTGGCTACTGTAATACATGCTTTAAAGATGTGGAGACATTACCTTTTAGGGAAAATGTTTATATTGATGACAGATCACATCAGTTTAAAGTATTTCCTCACACAAACGGATTTGAATTCTATGCAAGCTAGGTGGTTGTCCTTCCTTAGTGAGTTTTATATGAAAATCAAACATATTAAGGGGAAGGAAAACAAGATTGCAGATGCATTAAGTAGAAATGCTTGGAAAAATTTGAATAATGTAGGAATTAGTTCCAACTTTGACATAAAAATACTGATACAAGAAGTGGTAAGACAAGACCAAAACTATGAAAAAATTCAGGCACAAATGCTGAAAAAGGAGATGAAAGGGTATACACAAAACCAGAGAGGATTTATTTATTATAAGGACATATTATACATTCCTAATGTAAGCCCTCTAAAAAGAGATATTCTAGATGAGTACCATAAGAGGCCATATGCTAGACATCCACAATACCAGAAATAAATTTCATCCTTAAGAAAGAACCTCTTCTGGCCTGGTATGAAAAAAGATGTGGAAAATTAGTTGGCTAGATGCATAGAATGTCAACAAGTGGAGGTAGAACATCAACATCCAACAGGATTGTTGAATCCCTTACCCATCCCAGAATGGAAGTGGGAAACTATTTCCATGGATCTTATTACTGGTTTACGAAGGACTAAATACCAACATGAGTCGATCATGGTAGTAGTGGGTAATTTGACTAAAGTTTCACACTTTATACCTATATAGTCTACCTTTGGTACAACCCAAGTAGCAAATATATTTATGAAAGAGATTGTAAAATTGCATGGCATTCCTAAGATGATCATATCAGATAGAGATGCAAAGTTTACCGTAGATTTTTGGAGGAGTTTGTTTGGGGTATGGGTACCAAATTAAATTTTAGTAATGGTTACCATCCCCAAACTAATGGCCAAAATGAAAGAACAAACCATATTTTAGAGGACATGTTAAGGATGTATGTGATGGACAAACCAACAAAGTGGAAGGACTTTCTACACATAACAAAATTTTCCTATAAAAATAGCTACCAAGCTTCAATAAAGATGAGCCCTTTTGAAGAAATTTATGGCAGAAAGTGTCATACCCCTCTATGTTGGAGTCAACCTGAAGATAAAATAATACTTGGACTGGAAGCCTTATAGGAAATGGAAAGAGTTTTGAGGAAAATTCAGCAAAATATCAAAACAGCTTAGGATAGGCAGAAAAGTTATGTAGACAAAAATAGAATTTACAGAGAATTCAGTATGGGTGATCATGTTTCCCTAAAGACTAAGCCTAAAAAGAATACTTTGCACACTGCAAGTTGTGAAAAGCTAACTCCACGTTACTATGGACCTTTTGAAGTACTAGAAAGGGTTGGACTAGTTGCATATAAGTTCACTTTACCTAGCCACATTAAGGTTCACGATGTATTTCATGTTTCATTATTAAAAAAATATGTGCATGACCCTACTCATGTTATTGATTGCAATGTGATACACGTGGAACCAGAAGGAGAATTCCTTCCAGAGCCACTTCAAATCTTAGCACGAGAAGAAATTGAGCTCCGAAACAGAAATGTGACTAGGGTGAAGGTGTAGTGGAGGCACTTTGCACTCGAAGAGCCTACTTGGAAGTGAGAGTAAAAAATGATGGAAAAATATCCATCACTGTTTAAATAGTGATTTAATTTATTTTGTCTTTACAACACCGAGCATAGTGCCTTTATTTTAGAGGGGGAATATGTAATATCCCAAGTTTTCTATGCTTTTATTAGACATTTGAACAAGTCCAAAATGGTACAGTAGACCCCAATGGAAAATAATTGTGGGGAATTATTTTATTATTTCAAGCTAATAAAATAAAATGGAAGTTAATGTGCAATGACTAGATTATGATTAGAGATATAGAAACCAACTCCATGAGGATGTATAAGGTGGTGAGTCTTTCCCAGACTTCCAAAAATCCTTGGAAGGAATAAAGAAAATACTAAAATTAGATTGGAGATAAAAATCTAAAAATTACCCTAGTAAAGAGGAAATTACTTGGAAGAGGTGTAGTAAAGTTGGAAAGCAGAAAAGCTTGCTTTAAAAGTACCTTTGTAGAAGAAACAAAGAGAAAGCCTAGGAAAACAGGAAAACAACCTCATAAATCAGCTTGACGTAGTTAAGGGAAATAGGGTGGGGGAAACAAAGCTTAAATAAGCGGATTCAGGATAGACAAAGGGTTGTCTATCACTAGATGAAAAATGATCTCTGCTCGGGGGTGAGCTGTGAAGAAAGAGCTCTAACGTTGGGAGGGAACTAGTCTAACCTGAGTGGTATGCACAATTAAATTCAATTGTTTTTGAATTATATTTTAATTCTGTTATGAGTTATTAAAAAGGTCAATTAGTTGAATGCGAATGAAATCGTGTATATTATTACGAGTTTATACTATTGAATTTAGATGATTTAGATTCATAAAATTGGTGGTATGTACATTGAACATAAATAACTATAAGGAAAATAGTTTATTTTGTATTGTTGTATAGAAATACCTTATAGAGGACCAACTCTCAGAATGTCTAAAACCTAGTATCAGGTCTAGATCTGAGGTTAGGTACCTCACAGTAAACTGAAATTTCCGTAATTTAGTTGTCTTAGCATTATGTTATCAAACTGTACAGTTCATTGAAAAATAAATTCTAAAAAAAAATTAATATACAGAAATGGAATAGGTAGATATTGTATAGCGAAATATACATTGTACCGTATAGTTAAATATTATTGTACTATTAAGAGAAATATCAATCAGATATAGACTTAATAGATAGATCATAGAGAATATATACATGCATATAACCAAATTGTATTTTTATGCTAAAAGTAGAAATTGAAAGTACCTTTGGAAAGAGAAAATATTCTGACATTGTACTGGAATATAAAACTGTAAGTGGAAGGAATATATTAAATGTTAATATTTACAGTATTATTCTGCTTCAAGATTAAAGAAGGCTATAGAATTCAATTCACCAGTTTTATATTGAGTAATAAATAAACTACATCATACTATCTTAATGAGAAGTATTCATCAAATTTATTCTTTTTAAATAGAAACAAGAGTATTCATTGTTTACATACCATACAAATCTAGGAAAGATATAGAAATGGCATTCAATGGAAATAAAGGAAAATATATACATAGAATATTTAATATTACTCCAGTTAACGAGAGGTATTCATATAGTAAGGACGTATCTACAGTTCCTCTTTACCAATACATAAATCTCGAGTATTATCCAATTAAACTAGAACAGTTTGTGAACATAAATTCACACAGAGAATTCTTTGTTCATATATAGATCTATAAAGGCAAATGGAAGAAAAGTAAAAACTATGCAATTATTGCATAGAGCCGACAATCGTTTGACCAACCTGGACAAGAAAATGAATTCTGTATGAATATTAAATGAATAAGGGCATAGGACGCACATCATAACTTCGCATGAGTGTGAACTCAAGTCATACATGTGTAAATCGATCCAAGAGTCAGAGTGGAGAATGAATAAGTAAAATAAATACACACACACACACACACACACACACACACACACACACATATATATATATATATATATATATATATATATATATTAATTCATATAATAATTGGTAACCTGTGAAGACAGAAGAAAAATCTAAAACGAATTAGGACTAAGCATATATAGCGAATGACATTGATTTCATGTAGGATGAATTTCACATGATGCAAATAAGAAATCATTAAATGATTCTAAACCTGAAACAAATTTGAAAGTATGAAAACAAGTTACAAAACTTTGGAGTTATAAACAAAATAAAATTTGGATGCAAATAAATAGTAAGGTCACCTGAGCTTACCATGAGCCATATATGATGAGAGTTTGTCTAGAACCCATATGTGTTTGGGAAAAAGACATATGCTAGCCAGAAGCATCTGCGTTTTTAGAGAATAATGCTAGTATTATTTGACAAACAATAATAACTATCAAAACTAAAATAATAGGGTTTCTAAAATAAATTGAGCAATCATAAGAACTGAAATAGAAAACACTTGCCAATTTTCATATATAGTCAAAATGGAAAAAAAACCCCAATTATGGGTATCAAACCAAACGAATTGAATAATTCCATAATTATTACACTCTTTAACATATGATGCGGTACAATATAAATACCCCACAGGTAAATCTGTAAGATACTTCTAAAATTAGACAAGAAAGAAAAATAATAAATGATAATGGAATTGAGGATAACAATACAGAGTCAAATTGGAAGAAACCGAGGGTAAGTTGCTACTAATATTAAACTTGCGCGGAGAGAAACGATAAGCGGTTAAGGTGCGAATATATAAAACCACAACATTAATAAAGCATTCAGAAATGGAAAGGAGACTAAGCAATGAAGTTGTCTTGCCTGTAGCTTCGACCTCGGCTTAGGCTTCATGGCGTTCAAATATGTATGACTCGGATTTTCCTCATTTCCACTCCATATGAAGAATTAACCACGAACAACATGAACAGAGGTTGGACGCAGAAACATAGTGTCATGACAATTAAAATGATAAATGAACTAGAAACTCAACATAAAACTTAAATTTTATGAGACAAAAGAACCCTAATAGAAAATTGATCTGCACCATTCAAGTGGTGCTCATCAAAGGTGGGTGTGGCAATTTCACGGATTAACAAAGATGTACAAGGCCATGTGACCGAGTACTGTAAAATTTAATGAAAAATTTTCCCAAGACATCATGCATAGAGATATTTTATATTCCAGATTTTACGAGTTTGATAACGAGTGTGATGGATGGAAGGTAGCCGGGGTATAAAGAGAATTTACCATTGAAGACTAACCAGTTAATTTATGAAAAAATCTGTAACAAACATAACAAATCAAAGATGTATCCTTTCTTAAAAGTTGGGCTCACAAATAATTTAATATGCTATCCACGTCAACCTGGGAAATACGCATAGTTGGCTCATAGGGTTTAGTTAGTATTAGTGACATTAATTCATACTAATTCAACCCTGGAAAAAAGACCTCACCGATTATTGAAGTGGAATCATATGTCACTATACCACAGTACGTATGGAGGCATTATCAAAACCTTAATACAAATATTCGGTAAGTAAGTACTTCAATGAAGAGCGTAAAGGTTTTATTGTTGACTTCTAACATTGACCATAGTTGTATACATTTATAAATAAATCTTTATTATTGAAATGGTTAAGGATCCGAGTGAATACAAGTCAGATTCTATTTAAAATACATAGCATGAGTTAATTCATATGTGGTAAAGGTGCAAGGTTAGACATTAATTGTCAACGTAATATGAATAATAACAACAAGTAAAAATGGAGCCAATGCTTATATTTATTAATTCAACATTATTAAAAGGGTTTAATAATGTTTGTTCAAAATTATTATTATACCTTTAGGATTATGAGAAGGGATATACTAATCACCTCATGAATAATATTAGAGATTTAGATTGAATGTGTGCAATGTGAAATATTTAAGTTCAACATATGCAAGGTGAAATATTTAAGTTGAACATAGGCAATGTAAATAAGTATTAGAAAGTTAGTGGAAAAAGGAATAATATATCATTTCTATACTGAATAAGGAAGGGAGATGTTATAATAACAAGAAGGTGAAATTGACAAGGTGGTAAAGTGAAGCACTGTCATTAACTGTAAATAAATAAATAGTGACATGGTAAATTATTAGTAGTAGAAGTACGTCGGAATGCGACAAATAGTAGTTTAATAATAATAATAAATTAGATCTATTTCTATCATTGGAAAAAAAAAAAATTGCATAGTGAGAGGTGTTACAATAATATTGTGTTTATATATATATATATATATATAATAGGAGTTTATATTATAGTCTATATATACTTACTATTATCAATATATTCCAATAATAATAATAATAATAATATTGTAGTTATTATTGAAAATTCTTATTTATCTCTCACCATTATGTTATGGTCAATAATTATTATATATTTTTTAATAAATCTGTAAATATATAAAAAGTATTCACAACACTATTAATAAATATATAATAATTATTGTACATCACATAATATTGAGAAATATATAATTATTCTTAATGATAGCTATATATTACTATTATGTTATAAGTAAATTATATTATAGTTGAAAAATGATTAGTAATATATTAATATAATATTATATAATAACATAACATTATATTAAATTATAATATAATATTAATATAGTAACCATAAATATAAAAGCATATAATACTATTATTTTTATTATTTATATAGTTATTGATAATCAAAAATTGTTAGCTTTTAACAAGATAGCCTAATAATTATTAATGTGGTTAATATAAGTCTATCCAAATATATTAACTACATTTAATAATGTGGTTGAGGAAGTCTTTCATATAGGCTTATCAGTGTATATCAACCACATTAATAAATATGGTTGTGCACTGTTAAAATTGGATAAAAGTTAATTTAAAATTGAAACAAAAACCAAATGAAGGCACAAAGTTGAAAATTTTAATGATTACAATGACCATCGAATCTGAAACCGAACTTATTTATTCATGAAATAATTTATTGAATAAATAATTTATTTTTCATGTCTCTAAACGATTACACGAAATGTAGTGGGGGGTGAACATCCACATTACAGGCTCAATGATCATTAAAGGAATAAAGGAGTGTGAGGCAGAAGTCAGTATGTTATTAGTGTTTATAATTAATTTGTAATATATTTAATTATTATTATTATTATCATTATTATTATTGAGGAGTTAGGGAATTTTTAATTGGGTTGGTTGAGTTTTGGATTTATACTAAATTAATTAAGCCAATAGGTATTTCTTCTGAATAGGTACTTTTTCATTTATGCATGACATTTGTTTACAATATCTATGCCTCACATATGTCCACATTATCTATACATGACAACTATCCAAAGTAATAGTCTAAGTGGAAACTAAACTAAATTGTTTCCATTTATGTGTGGAATTACCAGCATGCTTATATCCAGCAAAAAGGTTTGAATACCATTAAATAATTATTAACTAATGGAGTGAACCACTCCCACATGTAAAAAATAATGGAGCACTCCACTCCCAGGTTAATGGCTCAGATTTTGGTAGATGTGAAAATGGAAATATATCAATCCATCCACCTATAATTCATGATAATTGAAGAGATCCGCTATAGTGCTTATCCTTACCTTTGTGTTTGGTGAAATCGTCAAACTTACATGGCACGAAATTACTACATCTCTAGCCTGTCATGGTCATGCAGCTCAAGCCTGCCATGGCTATGAAAATATGCTGAGGAGCAAAACCGTTTGAACATCTCCATTGGAATGTTCCCGGAGCTTGGAATTTTAGGTAGGGTTGTGCAGTTTTTCAGATTTAGTAACTGTTTTACATCATTTAACCGAAATTTTTGTGGATGATTTATCCTACAAGGGGAAAACATAGATTCTTGGATAATATAATATATTGGAGTGGGCTTAGTTTAAGATATTCATGGTAAGATTGAACCATTTGTGTGCCTTTGCAGAAGAAGCTACAAAAGTCGTTTGTTGAATGAAAGGTTTAATATCTTGAAATTTAACTTATTTTATTAAAGTTTTTTTATTTGTACTATTCAATGCATTTATGTAATAGCAAGGATGCAAGTGAAAAAAAAACGAGAAGGAGGATGAGGTTTTAGTATTATTGGTGATATGTTTCGCTAGGAAGATGTACATTTTCGGAAGATCAACCGACTGCTCGGGTTTTTGGCGTTTTGTTTTGGTTAGTAAAATGTGTTGCAAGACTCTAAGAAAAGTGGAGTTTCCCAAAGAAGTGCTTCTTGGAGAAAAATTCAAACCATTTTAATTATTTTAGTATTTTTTGGGGCATTGCATTTGGAGGCAGAAGGCTCCAATATTGGCACAAAAGGGATCATCGACTTCGTATATAATATATATTTATGGGATTTATAGTAATTTTTTTGTGAAAAAAATGCATAAATCCATAGGCAAGGGATTATGTAGCAACATATTCAGGGGTTTTAGAGATTTCGAAGAAATGCATCAAGAAAATTGTTCAGCGACAAACATTTTAGCCAACAAGTTTAATATGTTCATTTAAGTGATTTCATTGTGACCTTTCTCGATGGAATGGAATTATTTGGAAAATATTAGGAGGTTCATATTTTTATCCAAAAATAATAATTTTTCATGAGAAAATTTGTATGAAAGAAATTAGAGTCCTTTCACTAAATGACTTTCTTGCATACTATTTTGATGGAGAATATCTTGTAAAAGTTCTTATTAAATAAATAAATAAATAAGGTTATTAAATTGGTTAACTTTCTCAGGTTCCTTAATCTTAAGTCACTAACAATTTCCAGAAACAATAAATATACATAATTTCATAAATAATACCATTAATAGAATTTCCTAGATATAACAAATATAAATAATTTCATATAAATAAAGAAGGCTTTTAGATTGGTTAACATTTTTAGATTATTAACTCCTATATTATTAACAATTAACAATTTTTGGAAACAACAAATGAAGATAATTTCATGACTAAGATAATCAAATACAATTTCCAAAAATAACAAATATAGATAATTTAAAAAATGACATAATCAATAATAATAGAGAATATAAATGGATATAAGAATACAATATATATTTAGAATGTCATCATATTTGATATAGGAAAAAAAAATGATTGAATTCCCTTAATCAAATAACATAGAATGTCTAAAATGAGGCAAAAGTAATATGTACCTATTTTTATAAGTTATCCATTCTAAAAAATCAATATTTCTTCACGATGGATTTAAATATTTGGTTGGTAAAATAAAAGGTAAATTGTATGTCACTGAACCTTCATAGTCTCAATATGTCAATTATTATTTTAATTTTGTATTACTAACTTAAAACAAATACACTAATCAACTTCTACAACTTCACTTAATACAACAATTATTATTTCAAACCAAGTGACAACTTTTCCAATTCAACATTCCAATTTAATAATCTTATAGGTATTTTTTTTGCACCTTTTGGGGAAATTGCTAGTATAATTTTTATGTAAATCACTATAACTTATAACTTTCAAGTATCGATATAGAAATCGAGTAAGTTTAGTACTAGCTTCATATGAATACTATAAATTTTAGGTTATTTATATATTATTTTAGCGAACAGAATAAGTAAAGAGGATTTAATATCAAATGTCTTAACACATACTAGTTTATTTTTGTTTCATTTTCATAGCACTTGCAAATTAAATTACCTCAAATATTCCCAACTCTAATCACAGTTTTTTATTATAACAAAATTAATATTTTGAATTAATAAGTTTAATGGTTGTAAGCATCTATCCATTTAAGTTTAAATCCATGAAACAATTTAATTGTAATAAATTATGAAAAGATAAACACCTTACTTGAAACCCCGTTTCCCTTCCTTGCTATTGTACTGAAATCTGAGCCTGTTAAGATGCCAATTATTATGGAAAGAACGAATAATTTCAATTACTAGAAACATTTTTAATTCTAAGCAGCCTAAGAAAGAGTAGACAACCCTGCTTGACTGCCCTTCCATATTATTGCACTGAAATCTAAGCCTGCTAAGATGTGAGTTATTATGTCCGGAATGAATCGATGAACTATCAATAATGTGATAAAATTTATGATACAACGTAAACAGTATCAGACAATTCATATAGGGCTCGCCCATTCGAGAATTTTCCAGGGTTAGCCATGGCCGAGAAGAGTGGAATGCAACCACATGGTCGACCTCAAGGATCAACATAGGTGTGATAACTATGGATTGAAATGTGCTCTATAACCCCATTAATTTATATAGTGTGGTAGTTTAACAATTGTGAATTTTAATAAGTATTTAATGATTATCCTTATTTATCAGTTAATAATTATGAATGTCAATAGTAAATAAGTATTTAATGGTTATGGGTTATTTATTAGCTATAATTTAAGTTATATGAGTATGTTATTTGAGTAATCAAGGGATTTCTGATGTTAGTATAAATAAAAAGTTTAGTCTAAAGATCTCATAAATTAGCTTAAAAAACTATGGAAATATTTGTAAGATAATGATAAAATCTGTAGAAATTTTTGAAAATATGGGTTACTGTTGTTAAAAATGTCAAACTTAAGGATTTTGGATGCCTCAAACATTCTTGATGGCATTAAATACATACAAGACAAAGTCTCTCAAGAGGGCCTATTAGATCTTGACTATCCTAGCTTGCAAAATCTATGGTCAGCAAAGAAGAGATACCTTTCCTGGAGGGTAGGAAGTCTTATTGAACCAGGTTGTGAATGAGGGGAAGTCGTTCAACTCGTTAGACTTTTTGGTTCCACGGTTAAGAATTCATGTAGTAAATGTTAGAAATCCTCCAAAGGGTGAGAAAGCAAGATTCTACATGTATGCATATCTACTGGATGTAATATTTGCACATAATGCATTCCCTTGCATGGACTAGACTTGGTCACCTTGAGACCTTGTCATGTACTTATATTACAAGTTTCTCTCATATTGCAACCAATGAGGAGTCATGGAGAATCTAACTCACCACTTCCTCATTTTCTTGTACAAGATGATCTTTGACGAGGAACCACCTTGCATTTCATGTGGAGAAATGAAGGAAATAGCGGAGAATGTAGATTGGTTGGCCTCACCGAATGGCACCTTCCTTAGAATTTTTGACGGTCATAAGGCATATTGTCTTTTGCCAAGGTATGCCACTAACAAGATTTTCATGCAATACATTTCATATCACCTCTGCATATGGTTGTCAACAGCTTTGCATAGGAAGAATAAAACACCATTGCCAAATCTTCCTATGTAAATTGGATTGTACGAGATCAAGAACTTGAAGGTTTCAAATACTGAAGGAAAAGCAATGGAGAAATTTTCATTTGGTAATCAATACTTTAATAAATATGATCCCCATGGTATTTTAAAATACCATTGCGCGAGAATAAATTTCTAGTGGCTCAGCGGGATATTTCATTGGTTGGAGGAGGATCCATGGAAGAATTTCTATAATGTCTCCAAATCCTTTGAGTTGATCATTTTCACAGGAACTTCAGAGATGGCTCCACAAAAGGAAGAAATTTCGAAAGCAAATCCAACAAAAGGGAGAAACCCTGGGCACGGTAAGGGAAAGAGAAAGGTTGCTTACAGCCGATGGGGAGAAATAAGCTGCAAGATGAAAGAAAATCCAGTTAGTATAAAAGCATCATTAGTAGCAGAAGAGAAGAGGAAACAAAGTATGTAAGGAGAAGAAACAAGGAATATGGAAGAGTAGATGATATTGGAGGAAGAAAAGCATAAGAAAGAACAAGAAGAGAAGAAAAAGTAGAAATAAGAAGATAAGTGAGGTGCAATAGAAGAATAAAGAGCATAGAAGCAAGATGAAGAGCAAGAAAAAAACGATAACCAGGAGAGGAGGATGGAGGACATATGGAAAAAACAGAGCTTTCTCAAGAGATTCAAGAGTTTATTGAGATCTTAGATATGGAGGAGGAACCATAGCCAAAAAATCAAGATTTCGACCTAATGCTAAGTGCATAAAGGGTCACTGTTAAGTCTCCACCACCTCCAACATCAGAGTTAGCTTTGTGTGAGGAAGAGGGAGTTTTTCCTCTTGATGATGATTTGATTATGGACACGAACAATATTTTTTACGATGAACTTCTGAAACATATTGTACAAGCACGTAAGAAGCACTTTTTGGATGACCTCACATCATCTGCATTCATTAGAGAAAGGGTCACAGTAGTAGAAACTAATAAAAGTCCCAATCTCATTGCTGAAGTGAAATTGGCCTTCGCAAGTGCATCAAGGTAAAATAATCAGTATTTTAGGGTCGATAATAAGAAAATGGCACAAAACTTACACGTTGTCAAGACATAAGAAGAACAACTTCATGCAACAACTTAGAATGCAACTTTCACAGAGGTTTACCTTGAAGAAATGAGAGCAACGATACTTGGTGAAGTATCAAAACTTGGGAAGACCATGTGAAACCTATATGAGGAGGTTGTTACCATACAGAAGGTAGTTGTCCACTTGCACATCTTGTAGTAGCAACATAAAGAATTTTTTAAGCCCTTAGGAATGTAAAATTTTTCATCATTGTCCTCCATGAATGGTCAATGCTATAAAAATTGGAATCACTTGAATAGGGAAATAAAATGAAACAACATGTAGAGTTGGAGAAAGCAAGAGTCTCAATTTTGATCCAGAACAACAAGCAGCTCACCTCGTTCATTGGTAACATTCAAGCCCCATATGTACGGGTATACAATCAGCTGGATTTCTTGGTGAAAATATAAAATATCCCATCAATTGGCTCACTCATGTAAGCCAAACCTGGGAACCAGTTTAGGTAGGATATCAAGGAATACTTAGAAGAGCTTAGACAGATTACCACGAAGAAAAATTTGGAGCTAAAAAGACAACATGAAAAACTACATCAGTGACCATATCCAAGCAATAACATTGTTTATCCTCTAGTATAAGGAGGTTCAAATCACTTCCAAATCATTTTACCTCGAAGCCATGAAGGCTTGAGTCCATTTCTAGCCATAAACTATTGCAAATTTTATGGATTTCATCACACAGTACTAATCTTGGCACCAACATGTGACCGAAAGACATAGTGTGGAATTTACTAAGCTAGAGTTTCCAAAAACTCAAGCATGATAGTGTTTTGCCTTCTTAGGATATCAAGTTTAATATACCCGATTTTGTCTTATATGGGTATGAGTGTAAAATGTAATACTTGTTTTTGTAAATAATTTGTAAGTGAAATTTCAACTGTACATTTTGGAACTTGAAAAGTCATGATGTAATTTAATTGAATAGTCATTTGTAAAGAATTTCAGGAGTCACGAGGGAAGTATAAGAGTCACAAAGGGGAATGTGAAAAGTCACCCTATTTTTTTATAAATACCTCCTCGTAACTCATGTAAAGGGATTTTTGGACCTAATAATTTAGCTAGGCTTAGGCTTAGAATCAAGAGCTTAGGATTTTTGTGAGAGCCTTGGCTTCTCCGTATTGTAGAGGAAGTATCTTATTTTGAAGGATCAGGTGATGTGGACTTCATTTTCCCCTATTTTGGATAGCGTTTCGTCAATGGTGTATGTATGATTGGAAGTTTCACATTAATAAAAGATCAGAGTCGACACATTTTCATGTATATGTTGTGAATATAGTAGTACAATTCTTGTTGTATTTTCAATGTAGGTTATTTAACTTATGTTTATGTCTATGAACTATTTTTTTGGCATTGGTCCAAAGCTTGTTGAATGTGTGCTATTGTATTATTTCATCAATGCTAACTTGTGAACTATTTCACATATTAGCTTCTGATGTCATTTATGCCCATGTGTTCCTTTGAATTTGTGTACTATTACAGGATCTTAAGGGGCTCACTCATCTTCCCTTCATGTGTTTGAACCTTCATGCATCACATTTTACTTTCCATAAGGTCACACACTTTCTCTCATCAAATTCACCATATATCACTCTATGTGTATTTACAGCCAAGGAATATCATTAACACCCACTCAATCGGTAACTGAGCCGTATTTCCAAATGGGACCCCTACACCAAACGGTGTGAGGTATAATTGGGACTTCATATGGGGGAGATCTGATAAATGTTGGTGGGTCTAGCACTATCAACAGTAAGTGATGAATATTGCTCAGAACAGGAAGAGCCCCTTGGGCCATCCAATATGATTAGTCATTAGCCATGTCTTTGTTCTGCTCTTCCTCCTAAGTTCCTGATTCAAAATAATCTTCTTCTTAACCCTTAAAACTCTCATAACTATTGCTCTACTCTTCTTCCCTTAACTATTCCTTGTTAGAAAAGTGAAACTTTTCCCTGTCTCCCTCCAGATTTTCCCCAATATGTGGTTGAAAATAATAAAATTAATCATCGATTGTTGCATTAACAAACTTTTTCACTGATTAAACCAACACATTGTGTTGGGTTGTATCTCTCTTTGTCTTCTTATGAGGGAAAAAAGATGATGTGTGAAGTAGTCCAATAGATGTAGAAAACAAATGCGTAGTATGTGGAAGTGTCTAGAGTTGATTGCAAGTGACTTCGTATACAATATATATATCTTGATGAGAGGGCTATCCTTTCTGAGATATATGACTTGGAATTGGACAGATATGATTTATTCCTTTCATGGAAGGTTCTTTATGTGAATGTTGTGAACTATCATCCATAAAATGGTTTCCCTCCTTCCAGTTCCATAATTGTTGATGGTGTTATATGACGCCAACACTAATGGTGTATACATGATATGAAGTACCAATTACACCTCACAATGTTTGGAGTAGGAGTACCAAATGAAAAATATGGTTGGTTTCCATTATATTAAAAAAATTTCTTGGCTGAAAAAATTGACACAAGAGAAACTCATCTGATTTGAAGATAAGCATGTAATTTAGCCTTGGCATGTACTCAATTGTAAACTTTATAATGGTTCCTTCACGAAATGGAAAATAAATTGAGTCTTTAAGAGAAAAATAGAGTACCATCTTAATAAAGACACATGCATAATCTGAAATAATCATTAGGAATCTTGTGAAATAGTTGACAAAGAAAAAATGATCATGAAAACATAAGACACACAATTGAATTATGCATACTAAAGCCAATGAAATAATTTATTTTCATTATTATGTGTTTAATTAAACATGTACTGTAAACAATGAAAGAATACTCAAAAGCCGAATATCTTCTCTTATGCCCAGATTGGGTAGCCAAGATGAAAATTCCTTTGCTTGAACAATGAGGGTGTATATATAAAAAATGAGATGACTCTCCACATCCTTTGTGACTCTTGAGTCCTCTCATGACTCTTGGTATTCCATGTGAATTTTTGAAACTCCTTTGAGACCTTTAGAATTCTATACGAATTTCCACATTCTATAAGTGACCTTCGGACCTACAAACTCTTCACATTTATCGTTATTGAAACTTACATAATTACATCCACAATTATGTGAAAAATATAATGACACATAATAGACTTGATGTGACACTTGGGCAAGCCATGAATTTTTACTCACGACATGTACTGCATTATTGAATACCCGTGACAAATTTATCTTATTATAGTTATCTTTGTATATTTAGAATAACATTATACTATTTTAATAAGTTGTCAACATGTTTTAATAATAATATTATAATAAGGATAATTATTAATATTACTTGAAAATATACCATATCGATCAGTGAGTTATTACATATAAAAATATAATTATATTAATGATATTAATAATGTGTTTATTCTATATCTAACTCATCATTATTGATAATGTAACATTGTTAATATTTGTTTTCACGCAAAAACAACTGTAATTTTCCATTAATCAAAATAGTTACATACATTAGATTCATCTTGTGCATTCCATAATCTATACCCAAAAAATGTAGAACATAATCCAAAAATAAGATAATACATCTAACCCTGTGGTCAGAAGAAAAAATATAAGATCTATTATTTCATCCTTATAAATAGTCATATCAACAAAAACTACAAGAACTTTATTGTCTGATGTCATATATCTGGAAACAGGAAAGGTATTTTCCACTGTCATATTAGAAGCCAATAAAAGAGGATCATTAGGTTTTATCCATTGACTAGAATGAAAAAATAATGAAACTTTTAATAGAAAAAATAGTTGATTATCCTTCTATGAAAGGAGTATATTGGTATTCTAAGACATCCCCGACTATATTCTCTAAGGTTTTCCAAGTATCCAGATCATGTTGAGTACCCTCATTAGACATAAGCTATGCCTCATTGTTTCTTTCCCTATAAATGTGGGACCAAGATATATCATCAAAAATATGTTTTGACTGATGGATCTCCTCCAAAATTGGTAGCAATGTATGATTATGACATCTTTTTGAAGCATTAAACCAATTTATAAAATTGATGGAGTCTCCAAAAACTTGAAGGTGGTGACCAAAGTAGTAGTTTGAGAGAGATAAATTTTTCAAAGTTGTTGGATATGATCATTAAGGAATAGGATAATACCATCCCCACAAATTTCCTTTTCATTATAAGCTCCATCAATGTAAGAGGATGGATTTTGATGATTAATCACTTATTTAACAATAATGTGAGGGACATGGTGAGAGCCATTGGGTGACAAGAGAGCATAAATTGCACTTTTTTGAGATTATTAATATAAGGTGCATATGAATTATCCCTCAAGGTGGCATTGTTTCTATCTAAGCACACCCCCCAACATATGAGGGGCGAAATATTTCTAAGGAAATAGCCATGTGAAAAGTCTGACCAAGACTTACATCACTTGTGGAGTGTTACTCCCATCCATGGTATGTTATAGCCCAGGAAGTATTTATCTCTCAACCATCTACACAAATTAAAAGGAAAATGTAGAAACAAATATTCAAATAAATCCCCTATATTTTCCATAAAATGAACTAGCGTAGGATTTCTTTGTGACAGTTTTGTAAGTTTTCCAAGGTTGGGACTTTATTTTCAATGAGGCACTAGAGAAAGAGTCTAGTCTTAGCTGGGTAATTTATCTTCCATATCTTCTTCCACCATCATTATAGATTATCCATTTCTCTTATCGTAATCTGATAAATGTAGCCAATTTTTGGAGTGTATACTAAGGAAGTAGGATGTACTTAAGTGGAGAGTATTCCTTCTCTCTGATTTTGACATGTGATAGTTTAAGAGAATTTATATAATTTTTCCAAATGATGAAAAATTGTCATGAAAATCTAGCTAATTTTCATTTTTCGATCCTTGTGCCCATATAATTGATCTAACTTCATCCACAACCTAATATATAAATATAAGATGCTAAGTATTCAAACACGTTACAAGATCACGAGAAAGCCTGGATTTTTCCTTATGACTAGGTCCATCCCTATTTTGAACCTTTCATCGCTTCTAAACTTCGATGGAAGAGAAGAACCAACCACTACAAAATAAGATATGATCCCCTTCCACATGACTGAAGGATTTTTCATCCTTTTCTCTGGCAGTATTATCCAATATTCAACTGAAAGAGGAAAAATATATTTTTTGTACACCATCGTCATCCATATATTGTCAGTAGAGAGTAGCCTCCACCCAACCTTTGTAACAAAATATTTTGTGATGATGGGAATATATTGTAAACCCCATATTCCCTGTGCTTTTTGAAAGCCTATCTTTTCCTAATTGATGCAGGAGTATCTAGGGATATCTTCCAAAAGATAATTTTTGAAATTCTTGCAAAAGAAGCCTCTAGTGATTATAAAAGCTAGAAACGTCTTCTAGTATTTCTAAATCATGAAAAATATCTAGAAATACATTGTAACTATGAAATTAGTAAGTAGTTTAGAAAGATATATTTTTAAGATATAAGGATTATCTCTTTGTATAAATAGAGTTTTTTATTCTCAATAATAAATCAGGATGTATGTTCATGTTTAGAAATATGGAAGTAGAATACGAGGTAGAGTTAGATGGTGAGGATGGCCAAATGCATATTGTAATTAGGTCAATATTATATTGTAGATATTTTGATATTTAATGACCTATATCTGAGTTCTGATTGTATTTGCTATGTGGGTGTTTACATTTTTGGGTTAGAATTTGTAGGCAGTCCTAGCCTGCATCAATTAGTGGTATAAAAGTAAGAGATATGGACATAAAATAGGAATTTTTTTATAATTTATGGAGGAAAAATGAGAATGAAATTAAGAGAGTGGAAATTGATTTTTGTTTTTTTTTTAATTTGTTGATATTGATGATAGGTAGTAGAAATTGAGAAGGAGGAAGTGGTGATAATTCTAACAACTAGCATAGTTTTCATGGAGTAAAAATGGTGAATACATAAACATAAAGAGAAAGGAGTGCTTGAATGTGGTTCCAGAGGAGGGGACCAATCATGCCAAGAGTCCAAGCTTAGAGGAGAAACTTGCTGAGGTGTATGTACCAGGAACAAGAGCTATTACTATAAAGGTTATTTGCAGTTCATAGTGGGCAACATAAAGCTCACAGAGCAAGAGGAGAAGATGGATATGAATATGGAGAGTCATTTCAGGAATTGAGAGGGAAGAGATAGAGATGCAAAAATAGTTGGTATAAGGAAAATGAACGATGAAGAATAGGAGAGAGAACCAGTTGAGATAAAACAACAATTGAATGTGTTTACAGAGTTGCTACAACATAATGAGGAGAACCAAAGGTATGGGTGGAACCTGGGGAAAAGGATTAAGTGGCATGTTCAAATATTATGGGCCAAGAAGAAGAGACAAAATATGAGCCACATGTTAAGACTATTTGAAATAAGGGGAGCTCAAAATAGTTGAGTACGAGGCAGAAAAGGTGTACTATTGTGACCCAAATAAAGAGCCATTTCTTGGAGAGAATGAGGATGAAGCAGTGGATGAGTTTCAAGATTTGCCTATTTTTAAAAATAATGAATTTTCTATGGATGCAGGTATGGAATATGGTGGAAAATTACTTATATTTGTCACAAAATTAGAGGAAGAGCATAATGAAACTTTTGTTACAAGTGATGTGAGTGAAGGAAAAAACTCTTATTCTATTCTAGGATGAGAATAAGAGGAAACATTAAATGCAACACTCGTGAAAATGGTATGAAGGTAAATGATGAACATGAATTTGCAATTAGGGAGATAGAGTCTATGTTACTTCTTGAAGATGAAATCCAACCTCACATAAAACATTCCAAGAACATTTTTAGATATTTTGAGGAAGAGATAGAATTTTTGGAAAGTTGGTCGGAAAGAGATTAAGGTTCCATAGAGGTTTTAAAATTGGTTCATTTGGAGAAAAATATTAGTATTAACATGCCTGAAAAGAAGGTGCAAGAAGCAGAAGTTGACAAAAAGCTTAATTCAGGAATGAAATTCGACAAAGGGATTGATGAGTTATCGAAACTTGTAAAAAAACATTCCAAGGGAATGTACGTAAAGGAGAAGAAGATATTCAACCATAGAGTGCATTCAAACAAGAGTAATTATGTCAAAAAATTAAATGGACAACAAGAGAATAGATATTGGGACCAAGGAAGAATGAGTAAACGAAATTTTCTCTTTTTCCCTCAGAATGATAAATTACTATTTAAATTTCCAGATCTTGGAGGATCTTTCAAAAAAATGTAATGGACCTCATAGATAGAAGTGTATGAATAATTTCCTACCTTGGTAGTATGATGCATGAACATCTAGGGGTATCTTAAAAAAGGAAAATTTCAAAATTCTTGCAAAAAAGGTGTCTAGAACTTATAAAATCTTGAAATGTCTTCTAGGGTTTCTAAATTATTTAAAAGCTCTAGAAAATAATTTTAATTGCAAATTTAGGAAGTATTTGGAAAAGATCTATTTTGAAGAGATAAGTATTAACTCTTGGGATCTCTATAGTTTTTTATTCTCAAGAATAGATCGAGATGTATGTGCATGTTTAGAAATACAGTAGTAGAATAAGAGGTAGAGGTAGATGGTGAGTGAAAAACCTCTCATTTCACAGTTTTGTTTTCTAATTATAGTAATATATCTAACTAATTACTATAATTCATCGCATTCTGATGTCCTTCTATCACTCACAACTTTGTTTCCTTTACTATGTTGATTTACTAATAAAAGCATATTCAACCTTCAGTTACAATTGTCCTCTAAGATGAGATTCCTTCTCCTTAATTCATATGGATCTGGTGTTCTAACATACCTCACCTTTTCTGTTTATGGGAATAAGGTTTCTATGAAACTTTTAGCACCTTAATTTTATTCTCTCCCATTTATAATGGTTGTAATTATATATAATTATTTAATCAAGGATTCTTATACCAAAACTATCCATTTTGAACAATATTTAATTTAATACCTTAAAACCTATATTTTACAATATATGTCCTTTTAACTATATCACTTCCCCATACATAAATTGAATTAATTCAAACCCTCTTGGCTTAATCATTTAAATTTGACAACTCTTTTACATAATTGAGTATAATTTGATGCCTTCACTTTATCTTGTTACATGGCATATAAAATGGTGATAAGGTCTGTAACTACACCTTAGGACACCCCAAAGCCTTTTAATTGATGATTTCATCCTATATCCACTACATATATTTAATTCACTTAACTAAATTACCACCATGCTTAACACCTTATTTTAATTCCTCAATGAGGATCTCGGTGTATGATTTCGAGATGAAATAAAAAATGATTTACATTGTTTTTATTAATATACATCCTACAAATTCTTATTATCCTCGACACTCTATATCATTAAACTTAATCTTGATTCTCCATGAACTTTGAATTATGTTATATGCTACCATTGTGGTAACTCTATACACACCGCTTTAACCAACATTTCAACCATACATATTATTGACATATATGCTTTCATTTTATGCGAGGTTTAGGATAAATATGATTCAACCTAATCATTTAAATTCGTCATCTTATTACACTATATAATGTATTCTAATATGCCCATCTTCCATCCTTACACCTTTAAGTTTCCGACTATACCTTAATGCAACCTCCCGCTAGCGATTATATTTATGTACTGGTATTAACAATAGTTTTCATTTACACTCTTTATATTATTATGGTAGCCTATTTACAACAATAATAAATATTACAAACGTATGGTCTATTGTTCGATTCTTACATCCATTAGGCTTTTCAATTATCACTTAAGGTTTCTCAAGATAGTATTTAACTCTTATAACATTTCGGCGCCCGAAATTTATAATTGTACATACGCATTATTCGTACGTATTTCCCAAAGCACCTAATACTACTTTCCACTTACATTGATCCTTATGTTTAATATATGGAGTGTTTTGGCTAACTGTCAACGTTTTCCTCTTGGCTAATATTTACGATTTTTCATTTCTACCATGCTTTGTTACTCATATCCAAATTCCATGTGATATCTTTATGATTAAATAAAATCACCCTTATGAAATGGATTAACATAAATAAAATGCTAATCATATTTATCTTTATGTTATTTTATTCTCTTAGTTAATAAAACCCAACCTTAACTAATTAAAAGGAATATTATTGTGCTAACGACACATACATATACCATTTAACATTTGAAATCAACCTTATGAATCAGGACCTAATCATAGTATGACTCTATACCTACCCTAATACATACCAACTATTGTGGACATGGCCAAGAGTTTATGTAGATCCATTATAACTCTTGACTGTCTATTACAAGCTAAAGGTAAATTACAACACATGGTATGAATTTCTCAAAAATATCAACAATAAGTACATGTACCTCTTCACGTGATAATATTTTCCTCCAGTTTTCGATGTTATGATCCAAGGGACCATCTATAATCTGCAGACACATGTAGGGTGGCGCTTTTATAATTGATTAGGGTTTGTTGTGGTTTAAAAGATCACGCCTACAATGATCACCCTTAATTTTCTTTCTGGTGGAGGACAATGAACTTTTCATTCTTTGTGTGAGAATGGAACTCATAACTATCTGGACCGAATCACTAACTAGCATTTAACCCATCGCAGCCGTGTCTCACTGCTATCAAGTCAAATCTTCCTTGTTCTTCTTTCGGTTCCATTTATTTCATTCTAAAACTGGATTATCCATATGGGTGTGCTGCCTCTTTGAAATTTCCTAGTTGGGGAAAAGGGTTTGTTTACTATCATTTTCTTCTGATGTCTTAAGGGCTAGTTCTCGATGTGCCTCTACATGTACTTGGGTAACTCTTATGCATTTTCCTATACACCCAGAGGTGGATATAAACTTACTGTCAAATTGTTTTCGATTTCTGAAATATTTCTTGTCTGCTGTGACCATTTACTTAATTTGTTTTTTACTCTTAAATTTATTTTTCAACTGAATAACAATATTTATTCTACTGCTTAATATTTTTTTGGCAATTGTTACAATTCCTGTAATTCGTTCTGTTTGCTAATACAATTTTTTTTTTCTTTGTCATCTCTTTGGATGAGATGCTTTACCCCTGTACCACTCCCTTCTAGTGGCTATGCATTTTGATGCGGCTACTCTGTTTATGCTTAGATAAGAAATGGAGTAATATGGGCACTCAGTTCTGTTTTTGTAACAATTTGATACGAATACAACTTTACTAGTGTACCATTGCAATATGGTTAGGTATGTTCTTGGATTTCTCTTCCAGTTTTCCAATTATTACTCACTCTACTATAATTCTGAATTTTAGGTTTTCGTTTTCAGCATACATTCATATGTCGTTGTAGTGATTATATTCACCAAATAACAGTCACCTTCATATTTATTTTTGGCACTGGTTTGTATAAAATTTTGAAGAAATACCATCTGGAGTTCATTTATTTTAAAACCCCACTCTTTTATTTTCGATAGATATCATTATTAGTTAATTAATAAATGTGTTTTCCTATTAGAACGTAGAGACATCCCAGTCAACTTGCGTAGTTTACCCAACGCAGCTGGGTGTTGCACCATCTCTCCTCACTGGTGAAATTTCTGAACTAGGATGTCCTATGGTAAGTGTTATCACTCAGGTTTTCCTAGAAGTTGTGTAAGAGGAAATTATACCCGAGGTAACCACAAACCAACCTTTTAGATGCAGAATCTAGCCAATCTGCATCCAGAGAGGGCTCTCTCTTTATGATTTATCTTTGTTCTTTGAAGGTTTTAGGCTAGTTATAGATTCAAAGTTTGTTTTGGGAAAATGGTGGAATCCACAAACTAAGGGCAAGGTTGAGGGCTTTCAGTCCATTGGGCTATGGAGTCTAAGGATGGCTTTACTGGATTTCTTTTCTAAACACAAGATGGTATTACAAGGCAAGATAGCTAGACAGAGAACAATCCTTAAAATTTAAAGTGGATGGATGGTCTTGAAGGGATGAAAGGCAGCTAAGAATCTTTCACCATATTCAAGAGAAAGAAGAGAAATGACTACAAGCAAAGAGCAATGAAGGATTCTTTGTTACAGTAATCAACAATGTTTAAATCAGCAAAACATGAGCAATTAAGAATTCATGTTTATAACTAATCCAGAAGAAAACATCAAGAATAATCACATTTGAAAACAGAGTACAATTAAGCAAATTCTGTTTCAATCCTTTATGTAAACTATTCAGAAACGGATATGATGATAGCATAAACTAATATAAAATTTAAACACAAGGGTTGGGAAACTTATTGAACTGAAGTCCAACACATGAATCCTGCAACAAGTCCAGTGCTTCAAAACGTCATCCAGTAAGCCACAAGTAAATTTGTCCAAAAGCTTTTTATTCCGAAAACCTCAAATGTTACAGCAGAGTAATAGAATCCACCCTTCAAAACTCTCTTTGAGGGCTTATTTATACTTCAAAACTCTCTTTGAGGGCTTATTTATACAAAAATAATCCTAACAATCTTACTCTATCATAGCCAATAATTCAGGCTGATTTAAAGCATATTTACAAACAAACAAAAGACACATGGTCTCGTAAATAGAATAATGAATAACGACTGATGTGCTGTTCCTTTCTTCATGGACGTGCTAAGGATAAGTGCTCAAAATAGGGCTCTGTGCTGTCCTTTACGTATTCCTTTGACTTGTTGAATACTCTTTCTTCTCACGGATACTCTTTGACCTTTCATCTGATACTCTTTCATCTGCATTTCTGTTTTTTACCATTTACTCAATAGTAAAGATAAACTTTTATCCTGAAAACATTTTTTACAAAATTTCCAGCATTTCCTTCCACCATTGATCATCTGGTATCATTGTTCTTCTGAGCTTCCTTAAAGTTTCATCGGCTTCAGTAAGTTTATAAAAAGTGGGCTCGTTCGGAAATAGATATTTTAATTCATGCTCCAGATGAAATAGATTCCTCACTTTTTCATAAATACTTTTCCCGGTTGGTATTACAGGTTCTGATGAGCTAGTAGAACCTATATTAGTAGAACCTATCGCTGTATTTTTAGCATGAGCTTGGATTCTTTTCCCATAGGTTTCTAAGTCTACTATTTGATCCTCTGTGAGCATGGGACTTGGCAAATCACTGTCCAGCAGAGCTTGAAACTTTTCTCTGAAAACGTTGATGTCGACCAAAATATCAGTACACTTTCTTTCTAGATTTTGCATGAAAGTTCTCTTGGTGAAAATCCTTTTTGCTTCCAAAACTACACCTGTTCTGTCATCAATTCCTAACAATGCTAGCTGTTGTTTTGTTCTGGAATTCAAAAACTGAATGAGCTGCTGGGCCAGCTCTGGCTTGCCTCTTAATTCATGTCTAGTTTTATTTATTTCCTCTTGAGCTATCTTGACTAATTCATTCTGCTCAAAAATAGCTTGGATGGAAGGCCAAATATCTCTTATTTCCCTGTTTTTTAATGGAAACTGGTTCTTCAACAGGTAATGAACAATGGCGGGGACGTTCTTCAATACTGGCGCAGCAGAATTTCTGAGTAATTTGGTGTATTTGCAGTGAAATTTGAAAATTGCAGCGGGAGCTTAGTCTCTTTCGGAAACTAAAAATGACTGAAAAAACGCGGAAAATGGCTTATTTACAAGTCAAAAGGGTTTTTGTCGTTTTCGAGGTGATGACGTCATTTGACGTACGGGGTGATGTAAGGGAGTGGGGTCGGCGGTATGCGGTAGGCGGTAAGCGGTAAGCCCGCACCGCTTTTGGACGAGGGCGGTAAAAAACGCGATGGCAGCGATTCCACAGGACGCTTGCCACGTGGAATGTTGAATAGTCAAAAACCGCCCACTCCCCGCTGGCTAAATAACTCACACGGGATGGGCAGCGGGATTGATCGGGACCGTTGATCAACAGAGGGATGATCTGACGGCTGAAAAGGATGGGAACTTGTGCGGCTTCCAAGGTGGGCCCGTCGGGGTTTAAAAAGGTTTTAACGTGTAATCTAATCACCCCGGGGAGAAGTTAATAGGCGGGAATGGTTATTAATTAGTCCAAATGACTAATTAACCCCGTGAATTTATGAAATGGATCGTGGCGGAGTTTGGCCATGTGGAATGCCACGTGGACAGAACACGGTGGCATAAACTTCCGCGGAGTTTATTAATATGTTTTGATATTAAACACACTTGTCGCATGTCTAAAGGTTTTTTGTATATTTTTTATTATACGATGAATAAATTAATATAATCAATTCATCATAGGGGCAGAATGTATATATAAGGCTATAGTTTTTACCAAAGGGCTTTATAAAGCGGGGTATTTATTTTAAATGTGCGGGACTATATATACTTTGGTAAAACATTATAATAAGAGGGTTTTGGGGATATTTATTAGAAAAGGGAGTTATATACATAGGAAAAGGGATTTCACTAGGGGATTAATATAATAAAGTTAAATGTTAATATGATAAAGGACAAGGAAAATCAAAACACCTTTGTACATCTAAGAAAGTGAAAACTTATGAAGTAAATTGCACATTTTATCTTCAACACTTAAACTTAGAATAACAAGTTGTTTTGAGGATTTTTATGGAATGTTGCATCAGTTTCCTAAGTAAAATAGGATTTTACTTAGGAAAAGTTAAAGATGGAAGATAACAATGATGAATTATTTGAAGTGCTTAGGTCTTTTTTGATCATTAGGCCGAGGGTCTGGTCCCTCCAGAAGTCAAGGAAATGCCTTGAGCCCCTTTGATCTCCAATTACCTTAGTACTTTTTTGGGGGAAATTAGTAAAACTCTTGAGGGGGAAAAATGATGAGGGAGGTTAATGAATTTGACTTTGCTTGCTGTGATTTTCCAGTGTATTTCCTGCTTTAGTACTTGTGATGAAAGTAAATGATTAACCAACATGTAGCAACACCATTCATCAGAAAACACTTTGCAGCACCATCTACCTACCCTATC
>CM076582.1:411780567-411899229 GCA_034641835.2 Pinus albicaulis
TCTGTGATTGCTTTAGGTTCTAATATGATTTTTCATTCCTCATCAAGTTCGGGCAATATTGTTTGAACTGGAAGATTTTCACCTATAACCTTCTTTAAGCATGAAACATGGAAAATTGGATGCACTCGTGAAGAACAAGGAAACTCCAATTTGTATGCCATAGTACCAATATTTTGCAGCACCTTGCAAGGATCATAGTACCTTGGCAATAATTTATTATCCTTCTTAGCTTGCTTGAGGGACATTTGTTTTTATGGTTTTAGCCGTAAAAATACCCAATCTCCTACATCAAAACTTCTCTCGCTGCGATGTTGATCTTGCTTGTTGCTTTCATTCATTTTGTGCCAAATTCAGTTATCCTTTAAGAAGTTGGAGAACTTCTCTGCTATCTCTGCTGATGCTCGATGTGTGATCTTCTCCACCGTTGGAACCTTCAAATTTTTCTCAAAGATGATGGGATGACTATGATGATATCCATAAAGTTCCATAAATGGGGTCATTTTTGTCATAAAGATGGTGTTATCACTCAGGTTTTCCTAGAAGTTGTGTAAGAGAAAAGTATACCCGAGGTAACCACAAACCAATCTTTTAGATGCAGAATCTAGCCAATCTGCATCCAGAGAGGGCTCTCTCTTTATGATTTATCTTTGTTTTTGAATGATTTTAGGCTAGTTATAGATGCAAAGTTTGTTTTGGGAAATGGTGGAATCCACAAACTAAGGGCAAGGTTGAGGGCTTTCAGTCCATTGGGCTATGGAGTCTAAGGATGGCTTTACTGGATTTCTTTTCTAAACACAAGATGGTATTACAGGGCAAGATAGCTAGACAGAGAACAATCCTTAAAATTTAAAGTGGATGGATGGTCTTGAAGGGATGAAAGTCAGCTAAGAATCTTTCACCATATTCAAGAGAAAGAAGAGAAATGACTACAAGCAAAGAGCAATGAAGGATTCTTTGTTACAGTAATCAACAATGTTTAAATCAGCAAAACATGAGCAATTAAGAATTCATGCTTATAACTAATCCAGAAGAAAACATCAAGAATAATCACATTTGAAAACAAAGTACAATTAAGCAAATTCTGTTTCAATCTTTCATGTAAACTATTCAGAAACGGATATAATGATAGCATAAACTAATATAAAATTTAAACACAAGGGTTGGAAAACTTATTGAACTGAAGTCCAACACATGAATCCTGCAACAAGTCCAGTGCTTCAAAACGTCATCCAGTAAGCCACAAGTAAATTTTTCCAAAAGCTTTTATTCCGAAAACCTCAATGTTACAACAGAGTAATAGAATCCACTAATAGAATCCACCCTTCAAAACTCTCTTTGAGGGCTTATTTATACAAAAATAATCCTAACAATCTTACTCTATCATAGCCAATAATTCAGGCTGATTTAAAGCATATTTACAAACAAACAAGAGACACATGGTCTCGTAAATAGAATAATGAATAACGGCTGATGTGCTGTTCCTTTCTTCATGGGCGTGCTAAGGATAAGTGCTCAAAATAGGGCTTTGTGCTGTCCTTTGCGTATTCCTTTGACTTGTTGAATACTCTTTCTTCTCACGGATACTCTTTGACCTTTCATCTGATACTCTTTCATCTGCATTTCTGTTTTTTACCATTTACTCAATAGTAAAGATAAACTTTTATCCTGACAACATTTTTTACAAAATTTCCAGCATTTCTTTCCACCACTGGTCATCTGGTATCATTGTTCTTCTGAGCTTCCTTAAAGTTTCATCGGCTTCAGTAAGTTTATAAAAAGTGGGCTCGTTCGGAAATAGATATTTTAATTCATGCTCCAGATGAAATAGATTCCTCACTTTTTCATAAATACTCTTCCCAGTTGGTAATGCAGGTTCTGATGAGCTAGTAGAACCTATATTAGTAGAACCTATCGCCGTATTTTTAGCATGAGCTTTGATTCTTTTCTCATAGGTTTCTAAGTCTACTATTTGATCCTCTGTGAGCATGGGACTTGGCAAATCATTGTCCAACAGAGCTTGAAACTTTTCTCTGAAAACGTTGATGTCGACCAAAATATCAGTACACTTTCTTTCTAGATTTTGCATGAAAGTTCTCTTGGTGAAAATCCTCTTTGCTTCCAAAACTACACCTGTTCTGTCATCAATTCCTAACACTGCTAGCTGTTGTTTTGTTCTGGAATTCAAAAACTGAATGAGCTGCTGGGCCAGCTCTGGCTTGCCTCTTAATTCATGTCTAGTTTTATTTATTTCCTCTTGAGCTATCTTGACTAACTCATTCTGCTCAAAAATAGCTTGGATGGAAGGCCAAATATTGTTTATTAAGTTAATGATGTTGTCCCAAAGAATATCATTTATTTCGTTCAGAGGCTTTTCCAGTGAAAGATCTTTTTGCAAAGCCTCAACCAATTTCTCCAATCTTTTTATTTCCCTGAGGTTGTCAGCAGCTGTCTTTTTGGATGTGTCATATTTTCCCTCCAACTTTGTTAATTGTAATTTTGTTTCTTGGAGTTCTGTGACCTTTAGCTGCAAACTCTCCATTTGTTTAATTAAATCCTCAGAATTCAAATTAGAAATGTTCACCTGAGATGGTTGTTCCTGCTGTCCTGTAGTTGTAGTACCTGTTGTTGAAGTCTGCTTGATATTTTCCTGTTCCTGCAATGCTTTTTCCAACTCCTTTTTTGTTCCATTTAGTCGCTCTGTCAAATTCAAGAGCAACTCCATCATTTCTTCCTGTGAATTTCCTTTTATAACTTCCTGTGTCTGAGGGTGCCTCGAGGCTGGTAGTTTCAGCTGTTTTCTGAGTGCACCTATATCATCCTCTTTCTTTTTTACCAATGCCTCAATACCTTTAATGTCTTTGGGATTGTGACCCAAACCAATGATGATCTCTTCTAGAGACTTTATCCTATTTTCCTTGGCCTGTGAGGAGGCCCTCTCAATCTTCAATTGTGCAGTAGTATTATTCAAGGAATCTTGCAGCGTTAAAGCTGCCATGGCTTTGTTGGTGAGAGTAGAATAAACCATTTCCCCTGTTTGTCTATGAAGCTCTATCTGATCCAAGGGATGGATATCTTTTGCTAAAACTTCAAAATTTGTTCTGATGTAATCTGTTGCTGAAGTTGGCTTTGGCACCTTAGCTTTGAAGTGGCTCATTTGCATTTTACCTTGTGAAAGATCAAATGCTGACATCAACCTTTGCTGATTGTGAGGAGCCATTTTCATATACTGATCGTAGACCTTCATTTTCAATGGTCCATTCCTTGTTTTGATATTAATGAAGGTTTTCTTAATGTCTCCAGTATCTGTCTTTGGTGGTCTGAAAGAAGATACTTCAGTGCTCAACTGCTTTTGTATCCCTTTCTGGCTTATGTTTGTCTCACTTGCTGTACCTGTTTGCTGACTATCCTCCCTACCATCATCAAATACCTCATCTATAATCTCTACATCTGGAGGTGGATCATACTTGTGTTTTTTGGCTTGATAAACTTGTGGGGCTCCTTTTGAAGGTGTGGTATCTGGAGCTGGCCTCTTTTTCCCTATTTCCACATTCAGTGGAGTTTGCATCTCTGGAACTTGGATTTGCTTTGCTGGTGTTTGAGAAGCCTGGGATTGTTCTGGTTCTTTGGAACTCTGTGATTTTTCTGCCATGACCAGGGTTTCAACGACCTAAACTATAGGTTCTTTTCCTTTACCCTTGGGCTCTGCTGCTACTGATGGGCTGTCTTCCTGTATAGCTTGTTGTAGAGTAGCTGCTGAAGATGTGCCAATGTATGGTACCTGCATTTGATCATATGTTTCTAGGTCAAATTTCTTCTCAACATCTTTCATAATTTTATTCAATTTGGCAGCTCCACTTCCCTCTTCAACAAGTTTTCCTTTAACCCATTCATCTTGATTTGCATACTGTTCTATGTCAGGAATTCTGTGATGTATATAAGGAGATGACTTATTTTTTAACCTTCTTTCACAAATGAAACCAAAGGGGGCATAAGGGACCCAACGGAAAGATGTCTGGAATTTTCTCTCTAATATAAGTTCTGCATCTCTCTCAGCTTCTCTAGAATTGCAAATGAAAGGACCTAACCGGCTTTTGATCCTTAACTGTGCTTTCTTCTTTACATTGCAGAAATGGATTACATCTGAGTTATTCATCTGTCTAAAGTATTCCAAAGCAAAAATTTTCATTTGCACATATCTCAGAACTTGAATGGATGTAATTCACAATCAAAATCCCCGATGATCGAAGATATTTTGAGAAGGCACCAATCCCCAACTTATAACTTTGACAATTGCAGGTCTTTTTAATCTCGCATTCAAGCCTCGGGGGGAGAAACTCAACAAGGTCAGAAATGGGTGTATTTAACCGATCAATGAATTTCGAATAAGTATCACTGACATATCGTAGGACAAATGAATGAAATGGGGGACCAAAAAATAACAGACCTGGGATTACCTTTAGCATCAAGTTTCTGAACAGGGAAAGGGAATTTGTCTGAGGGATAGAAAATTATGAGATGATAGATAACTGAGGAGTACTTGAAAACCTTTTCATCATCTAGCCTTAAAAATTGATCATGGATTTTGTTGGCAATGAAGGAAGCATAATCATACTTAATCTCAGGAGGCTTCCCAGGGGTAAAGATAGATAGCAAAGCCAGAGTTATCTCATCTACATACTCACCGGTATTGAATCCTAAGACAAAGGATATTACATTCACAATAAGCCTTCCCAATTGATTGAAAAAGTAAAAACCATAGGGGGGAGTCCCTTTTGGCTGATGATCAGGTAACATGAAGTACTGACACATTGCTTTCAATTTCTCTGGAGTTAACAGTCTGGTTTTCTCAATTAGCCCTTCCATGGATAGAGGTGCTAATTCTTGTTCTGGCTCAAATTGTAACATAGCATTGATAGCTTGAGGTGTGATAGGGAACAAAACACTTTGATCAGGAGCTAATACAGCTATTTGTGTGGGATCATAATTTGCATGACAGTAATGAATGATTTCAGGGAAAACGTGGACTGTAGGAATAAAATACCTTGGGAGATTGGATTCCCACAACCCTATAAGATCTTGCCCCTTTAAGTGTTCGTCTCTACAGCGACAGAAACTCAAACGGGGACTTTCATCAAAATGTAGGTCTTTTATTTGGAAATCTTCATCTATCAGAGGTAAATAGTCCAAATCTCGGTGGGGAGCATTCAAAGGAGTGATATTTAGAGCAGTTGGGGCCTCCATTTTGGTTCTTGTGGATTCAAAATGGAGGTTTCAGTTTTTCTTGCAGACCGGACGGGATATCTGACAAAAGAGGAAATTGGAACAATTTGCAGGTTTGGGAAGCAAATTCACAGGTTTTAAATCTTCAATGAGGACTTCAGAGAGGACTTTTGACCACTTTTTCAGAGAAAAACACAGGAAACTAAGTTTAACTTGCAGTCGGGGCGCGGAATGATAAATACCTGTTTTTAATGGAAACTGGTTCTTCAACAGGTAATGATCAATGGCGGGGACGTTCTTCAATACTGGCGCAGCGGAATTTCTGAGTAATTTGGTGTATTTGCAGTGAAATTTGAAAATTGCAGCGGGAGTTTAGTCTCTTTCGGAAAATAAAAATGACTGAAAAACGCGAAAAATGGCTTAAAAACAAGTCAAAAGGGTTTTTGTCGTTTTCGAGGTGATGACGTCATTAGGGCGTACGGGGTGACGTAAGGAAGTGGGACCGGCGGTATGCGGTAAGCGGTAAGCGGTAAGCCCGCACTGCTTATGGACGAGGGCGGTAAAAGTCGCAATGGCAGCGATTCCACAGGACGCTTGCCACGTGGAATGTTGAATAGTCAAAAACCGCCCACTCCCCGCTGGCTAAATAACTCACACGGGATGGGCAGCGGGATTGATCAGGACCGTTGATCAATGGAGGGATGATCCGACGGTTGAAAGGGATGGGAACTTGTGCGACTTCAAAGGTGGGCCCGTCGGGGTTTTAAACAGGTTTTAACGTGTAATCTAATTACCCCGGGGAGAAGTTAATAGGCGGGAATGGTTGTTAATTAGTCCAAATGATCAATTAACCCCATGGAATTATGAAATTGGTTTGCGGCGGTAGTTTGGCCAGGTGGAATGCTACGTGGATGGAACACTATGGCACAGGACTCCGTCGCATTTTATTCTTTGTTTTTGGTGTTAAACACATATATTACGTGTCTAACGCTTTTTTACATATATTTTATTATACGATGAATTAATTAAAACACAACTAATTCACCATAGGGCGGGGATTATATATAAGGCTATAGTTTTAACCAAAGGGCTTTATAAAGCGGGATATTTATTTTAAAATGTGCGGGAATATATACTTTGGTAAAACATTATAATAAGAGGGTTTTTTTGGGGATATTTATTAGAAAAGGGAGTTATATACTTAGGAAAAGGGATTCCACTAGGGATTTAATATAATAGAGTTAAATGTTAATATGATAAAGGACAAGGAAAATCAAAACATCTTTGTACATCTAAGAAAGTGAAAACTTATGAAGTAAATTGCACATTTCATCTTCAACACTTAAGCTTAGAATAACAAGTTGTCTTGAGGAATTTTATGGAATGTTGCCTCAGTTTCCTAAGTAAAATAGGATTTTACTTAGGAAAAAGTTAAAGATGGAAGATAACAATGATGAATTATCTCAAGTGCTTAGGTCATTTTGATCATTAGGCCGAGGGTCCGGTCCCTCCAGAAGTCAAGGAAATGCCTTGAGCCCCTTTGATCTCAAATTACCTTAGTACTTTTGGGGAAATTAGTAAAACTCTTGAGGGGGAAAAAATGATGAGGGAGGTTAATGAATTTGACTTTGCTTGCTGTGATTTTTCAGTGTATTTCCTGCTTTAGTACTTGTGATGAAAGTAAATGATTAACCAACATGTAGCAGCACCATTCATCAGATAACACTTTGCAGCACCATCTACCTATCCTATCTACTTAACCCTACCATTTTATTTTCTTTATTAGGGTGCATTTAGACTTGCAAACCCTTTTCAATCTTTTTCTTTTTTACATGATAGATCTATCTATTTCTACCCTTATTACATCCAAGGGCTCAGATTAAACTGTTGAGCACCTTTTATTCACTCTACCTAGCTACTTATCTGCCAAGATTAAACTGTTTGGCTAGATATTTATTCTCTAATCTAAAACATGAAATTGAAATATGACCAAGCCAAGTTTAAACAGTTTGACTTATTCATGAATTGTGGCAAAAGTTTCACAAGCTGCACACAATTATTTTATTACAATAGATGAAAAAAGTAGTGGCATTTAGACTTGCACACTTTCCTTGGTCTATTTTTGCTTGGGGTTCATTTCTTTCTCTTTTTTGACCATTTTTATTCTTTTTACCCTTTGATCTTTCTTTTAGGGTATACCCTCTTTACATTTTTTAAATTTTTTGATTTTTTTGGTTTTTCAAGAATATGGAACACCTTTGCTCAAGTAAGAAAGTAAGCATGAGTAAATTCCCTGTATTTATATATGTTATGTTTTTAATGAATTCCATGTATCTTTCATTTCGAGTTGGAAGATGAAAATGAATTTCTAAAGGTAACTAAACTACTGTTTTGTCCTTTAGATATTAACTGTATTATTTAATCATCTAGTTGTTTCCTTCCACTTATTCATTCTTAGTCCTTATTCTAATCTCGTTCTATGTATGTATGATATGCATTCACATTATTGCCAAACTTACCATACTTTTATGCAGTTAATATTAATACAGGATTTCTTCTCTTATTCAGGTTGGTCGAACAACTGTTGACTCTATGCAATAATTGCATGGTTTTTGTTTTGCTTTTATGTACCTTTCCAAATCTATCTTTGAACAAGGAACTCTATGTATTAATTTAAGTTTACCAACTGTTCTAGTTTATTTTATTAATACTCTAGGCTTTATGTAATTATAAGGAAGAACTGTGGACTCGTCCTTACAATAGGGATACCTCTAGCTAATTAGAGTAACTATTACATATTATGTATACCATTTCCTCTATTTCTATATAAAACTAATAATTTTTTATGGATACTTATTAGTAACATGGGTTAGCATAATTTCTTTCTTACTCAGTAAAATTTTTTGTGCATTTAAGGTTTCTCGCCTCCTTTACTTTTAAGGTAGAATATTGTTGTAATTCTTAGCAGAACATAGTCTGTTCACTTGTAGTTTAGCTTTCGCTGCCATGTCAGAAGAATTTCCTGTCATCTGCATGTAGATAAGTTTTATGTCTATTTAGTCTAGTTTGTTTTAGAATTCTCTAAATAGGACAAAAATATTCAACTACACAGTACATTATATATTTCACGGTACTGTATTTCCCTATTCCGTTTCTGTCTATTAATTTCTGTTTCAGTTTTTATTTGTCTCAACTATTATGTGATTAATTGAACCAGAAAACTTCTTAATCTCCTTCCTTCTAAAAGACAGAACCTTAATTAGAGTACATATGACATCTTTGTTTGTTCAATTAATGTTAATATATATATATATATATATATATATATATATATATATATATATATATATATATATATATATATATGTATCTGTGTGTGTGTGTATGTATGTATGTATGTATGTATATATATGTATTTTCGTGAACTGAATAGTTTGAATAGCATAAATACTATAACCCTCATAAAATTAAAATGTCAGTTTTCTATGAGGCTATTCAACATACATGCATTCCATTGAAATTTGTTTCAATACATAGTTGAGATTTTAGAATTAGAATATTCAACTTTATCACCAAGTTTGATGTGAGGTACCTAACCTCAGATCTCAACCCAACACCGGGTTAGAGAAATTCTGAGAGTAGTTTCTCAGCAGAATTTCTTTGTGCAACTATATAGAACGAGCTATTACTTCTATAGTGAATTTTTTTAAATGTACAGACTATCAAAACATAATTTATAACCCATAAATTTCTAGTTTCTAAACATAGATTTAAACTCAGAATTTTTCATATTAACATGGATACTTTATCTTTTCCAATAGTTCATTACAACATTAATATTTAATTCAAAGGCCATTCAAATTTTAATGTGCATACCACTTAGGTTCGACTAGTTTTCTCCCAACCTTAGAGCTCTTTTTCCGCAGCTCACCGCCAAGCAAATTTCTTTTCCTCCAGTGATAGAAAACCTCTTGTCTATCTTGAATATGCTTATATAAGCTTGCTTTCCCTAGTCTGTTTCCCTTAAGTCCAGTTAATTCATGATGTTGTATTCGTGTTTGCCTAGGATTTCCATTTATTTATTCCACAAAGGTACTTTTAAAGATATCTTTTCTACTTTTCCATCTTTATTTCACCTCATCCCAGTAATTCTCTCTTTATTGAGGTACTTTTTATATTTTTATCTCCAATTTAATTTTAGTATTTACCTTATTCCTTCCAAGGATTTTAGTAATTGGGAAAGTCTTACAACATTATCCATCCTCATGGATTTGTTTTCCAAATCTCTAATCATAATCTATTCATTGAACATTATTTTCCATTTTATTTTATTAATTTAATTTAATAAAATATATCCACAATCAATATGTTTTCTTTGGGGTCCACTTTGACCCTTAAAATCTTTAACTGCCTATTTTAAAAGGTAGAAATTTAGGGACATTACAGTGAGGATGGCTAAATGTATATTGTAATCATGCCAATATTATATTGTAAATATTTTGATCTTTAATGACCTATATATGAGTTTTTATTGGATTTTTACATTTGTGGATTAGAATTTGTAGGTAGTCCCAACCTGCATCACCAATGAATCCATGGGAGGATGACCTCATCCTTAGAACTAACCCATAAAAACCTTTTGCAAATTTTTCTAATAGATTCTATGATTCTTTTTGGGTCCCCTTTCATTGCCATCAAATATACTAGGATAACTTTAGTGACCCGTTTTTTCAATAGCAATCTCTCTACACGTGAAATCCATTTGAAACTCCAATTATTTAGCACATATTCCACCTTTTCAGCAACCAAAGCCAATCAATATCCCAGTAAAATTTTTGTTTCAAATAAAACCCTAGGTATTTCAAACTATCCTGAATAGTTTTTACTGTGAAAGGGAAATTTATCTCCACCATTCGCACTTCACCTCATGAGAGGCCAACACAAGAGAGAATGGATTTTTGGATATTTATTACCATGTCTGTTTCTTTATGAAGTAAGGTGAGAAGTTAAATGATGATTTCAAAATACTACTTGGACCCATTGTAGAAAAGAATAATATAATCAACAAAAAAGAGGTTAGTGATGAAATTTTTTTCTGCTACATTAATACCCCTAAGGCCTCCATGAATTTTCTCTACCAATAAAAATCTACTCATATCCTTAGCAATTAATATAAATAATAGTGGAGATAAAGGACATCCTTGTCTCAATCTCCTCTAAGCATGGAAAAAAAGGAGAGGTCGATCCCTTGATCAAAATAGAAAAGAGGCAAATGTTATACAAATCATATCCGATTTGATTAAAGACACTTTGAACCCCATGTGGGTGAGTATGCATCAAATAAAAACCCATTTTACCTTATCTTAGGCTTCAGATAGGTCAATTTTTACAATGATACCTTTTATATTTGGATCTTGAGGCTATGCAGGTCTTCTTTTTCCATGGCTATGGCTTTGTGAATCCAATGTCCCTCTAGGAAGACAAACTATTCATTAGAAATTTTCTTGGAGAAAAATTTTCTAAGTCTATTTGCAATATTTTTGTAAACATAGTTACACAAAGATATTTTTATGTAGTTATCAAAATATTGGGTTCATCCATTTTCGGAATGAAGTTGATAAAAATATCATTTAAAGGATCATAAAATCTCCTAGTTTGGCGAGAATCCTCAACTACCTTGATCAAGTCTACTCCCTCCGAATCATATAACCCCAAATAAAATTTGATAGTATAACCATAAAGGATAGGAATATTATTTTTTCGAATACCCATTAGAACAACCTCCACTTCCACATCTGAGATTAGATCCATCAAACTCTAATTGTCTTATTCATCCATGAAATGGAGAAATAATTGAGCAAGATGTACCATTTTAGTAATAGTAATTACCTTTAGTGCCTTGAATATATTTTTGAAATGATTTTTCACCATAGTGGTTATATCCTCAAAATTATTTTCTCTTCCCCCATATATCTTGTTTAATTCCCAATAGTATTACGGCTTTTTTGCTCTCTTTAACCAAACACAAATGCTCTCGTGTCTCCATTCTTCTTTGTCTTCATCCAAGAGTCTCCTCTTTGTAGCCTACAATTGAAAAATCCTTTTTTTTATCTTCCAATAAGTCATATCGGCCACCCTGCAAATATTTTGCTCTTTCCAATTATTCTTCCATATATATTATATTGTTGCATCATATCTAACCCTTTGTTACAATTCCCATTGAATAGTGGATTGTTTCACCCTTTTTAAATTATGAGAAAATTTATGGGTGACTTGCGATTAAAAATCATGATAATACAGAATCTAGGTGTCCTTTATCATATTCACAATGTTTTAATCAATCAACCATGAGGGATTTAATTTGAAAGGACTTCCTTGTTTTTCGTTTCCACCTTTAAACTCCGACAAGGATGGATGACGATCAGAAACCCATCTTACTCCAAGCCATTGGTGGAAAAAATATATACTTGCCACCATACCTTTTGGAATTATGAAACTTTCAAGAAATTTGCCAACCAACACGTTTCGAGTTCTCCTATTTCTCTTAGAGAGTTTGAATTTAGTGATATTGGCATCAATGAGTCTATTGTTTGTAATATTCCCCATAAAGAAATAAATGCCAGAACCCGGGAGAACTTATCACCCCCATACCTCAAAGGTGCACAAAGATAAATTCACTTCCCACCCAACTTTAAGGTTATCCTTCTTCATAAATCATTTTTCTACTAATAATTCTAGAATGGGGCTCTTTCATTGCATGAGCCATATATATTGACTACATTTAAGTCCAAACTTAGCTTAGAGGAGAAAATTTCTTCCCCTAGAACCACGTCTTCACCCTGGAATTTAGAAACTCCAAAATATTTTTGGTTGAAACTCACATCGGCATCAAAGAAAAAACACCTGGGAACTATTTTGTACGAAACTTCTACGATTTTATCACTCTCCCCAAAAGTCCCCTCGAGCATCAATATATAATCCTTTTTTATCTAAATCATCCTTCTCAAGGATATTTTTTTCATGGGGCTAGATAAAAATTTTCATTTGAAATAAATATATTGAATCATGAGAGAAGTTGTTATGGCGCCTACGCTACTGTAAGCAAGCCATGAAGATATTTGTACTTTTCCATAGTAATATCGATTTGAGCCTTCACCTTATCCTTCGATATTAGGTTTTTTCTACCTCTCGAATAACCTTTTCCAGTTTTTCTATCAGTGTGTACAAGCCTCCAACACTATTGAGGGATTCTCCTTTCACCTTTCTGGGTCTAAGGTTATAGTGGGTATCCATTAATAATAGACCGCCTAGGCGAGACCTAGGATTATAGGGAGGTAATAATGGAAGGAGAGTTGTAATAGGTCTTTCATTTGATTCAATGTTCGAAAAAAATAAAGGGAATATGCACGAGGAGTGTGGGACTTGAGGACATAGACTTCAGGTGCATTCTGAAATAATAATTCATAATATTTGAATGAGGGAGGTGAGAATGAATATGGTAATTACTCATAAAATTTGGCATCTGATCCTCCACATCTCTCGCCATATTATCTCCTAGCTTATCCCCCACCATCGAAACTACTCCCACAGTTTCATCGCCCACAAGCACCATAGTTGAAGCTCGAGTTTAATTGAGAGAAACTAAATGGAGATGCATTTCCTCATCATTTGTATCATCTGCATTTTGATCTCCCCCAGCATGACCAAACATCTGTGCGCTTGGACCTCTTTTTCCTTTATATTTTGCAAGAAAATCTCCTAGAACATGGCCATGAGAATGACAACAATGACACTAGAATGGTAATTATTCGTAATCAATCTACAAAGGATGTCTATAAACCCTATATGTAAGATTCATCTCAACAAAAAACCCCTCTTGAGGGTCAATTTTAAACAGGATTCTTGTAATATATATGAATTTTGTGGTCTTGAATGACATGCCAGATTCAAGAAAAATCCCCCAATTTATCACCAATTGCATGAAAAAGATCTGAGTCCAGAATTGTCGGGGGAGCCCTGGTAGCATAACATGTACTGGAATAATGGTTGACCTTTCATGACGAGCATCAAATAATAGAATCTGCCTCTTTAAAAAAACTAGTAGGATTCTTTGCACAAGTTCCTTTCCTTAATCAATGTAATAATTTCCATCGACTAAACCTTTCATGGCAACAATCAAATAATATACTTCACCTTTTAAAAGAATTAGTTAGGAGTCTATGCATAAGTTATTTTACATAATCGATATAATAATTACCATCGAATCAAATTAAATAATGAACCAATGACGTACATGGATTCTTACCTCAACTACTCTCATTGGGGAGTTGCACCATTCTTTGCTCACCCAAATTCATAACCCCTCAACCTTGTACATTCTACCTTTCGCCCAAAAAACCAAAACTCTCTCAAATATATCCATGGTTCCTATCATTCCTCTATTCTTTGATGTATATTTTCTCCGTCTCATTGATGAGGGCCTAAGGTTTTTGGAACCTTGATTGTTCCTCCTAATATTTCAACTGAACTCTTTGCATCTTCATTATTTCCCTCAGGGAAATTTTTCTCCCCTTAGAGTCCTTGTAGCCTATCTGAGACTTATCCTATCACTCCCCCTTACTACACACAAACCATTAGGTTTTATTTCAAATTAACAATTGTATATGATACCTAACGTAAATGGAACACTTTGTTGTATGAATTATTTAGTGTATAGCTATTGTGAACCATATCTTTGAGGCCTCCATTGATTGATTACCCAAAGCATCCGAGAAAAAACCCTTAGGACACAAAATATTTTTTTCCATACCAAAATGTGAGTTCAACAACCATATCAAACCACCGAAAGGAAATAAATTGGTAGATCAGACATGATAGACGTATTACACACAAAGGAACAATTCTATTGCATACTAGAAATCACACAGATACGTCACATATTTGTGGTCCTTGTGAGATCCAAAAAATTCCAAATATGAATAGGGAGGCTCATATATTCTCTCAAAATCCACCTACAAATCCAAAACCAATTCTAAATTGAGCACCTAATAATGATCTTCCAAGTCTCTCCCTTAATTATTACATGCACAATTACAATACATATCATAACAATAAAACTGATCTCTTTCTCACTGGTCTTCATCAACAGATCTAGCCACTCTGTAGTCTTATGAACTCCACTCTTTATTTATCAACATATTCAAGAATACCTTCCAACTCATATTCAAGCATATTCAGGCATATCTTCCCACTAATTTCTTGTTTATGGGATTCACAACAGATTGGATTTCGTCAGAATTTACGATCCTTTCCATATTTGAATTGACCATCTTTGCACAAGGAAAAACATATCCCTTCTAATATAGAGACTCTAATTGTGACACCTGCATGACCAACTCGAGTGGTGTAAAAATTTCATTGTTTTTTTTCCTTGACCATTCCATACTCGGAAAGTCAAGGAAATGAAGATCATTGAGACATGTGTAATGAGAACCGCTAGCAAATATCAAAAGATATTGATTTGCATGTACTGTAGTAGTATGATCAAACCATGGTTGTGGAGGCGTACCCACAATTTCTACATCAACCTATGTGTTTTTATCCATGTTGAGAATAATCGTATCATTCAGAAGACTCTTTCTTGAGTCCTCACCGCCAAACATAATTAAATTGGACCCTACAATAGTGATAGACTGACCTCCACGTGCAATCAGAGATTTTACATATGACCTTAGTATAAACCATGTACAAGATTTTGTGTCAAAGGATCAAACCGTCACAACATCAGAAGGATTCTTGGTATGTCTAGCAACAACTAGAATCTTTTTTCCTGAAAGAATCAGGAAATGACCATAACAAGAAGATAAAATTTCTTGACAAGAGTCATATTTCATCTTTGTATCCACTTTGCAGAATATAAAATATTTAAAATCAAGCACCTAAATATCATTTAGGTATTTTCCATTTTTATTTCCACCAAATCCATACATTTTCTCTTGCAATACTATCCCTGAACAAATAGATGATGGAGGATAAAACCTACTATGAAGACATCATATCTCCACATTAAATGAAACACATCTCACAACATGGATCTCAGGTGGGTATTCCAATTAAATTGACATGAAAACAAAAATCACTGAAAAAAATCTGATATCACACACCTACATATTTACAAGAAACAACTATCATTTCTCTCACATCTTTGTAGGCTCTCCCTTAAGGGATTCAAGCCTTGTAATTAGCCTGGCATAAGCCACCATAAAAACTCGTGTAAAATGAGAGTTGTTAAGTAATTAAATATTATTAATTCTTATATTGATATTACATGAAGAATGTTCTTATAATTCTTAATTATAAGAATATTGGTGTTGGGTATGTGTTATATTCTTTCCATGATTAGTCCCATGTGCAAAGACCAGGAAAAGAGGAAGCTCTGGTTAAACCAAAGGAAGTATGTTGAGACTCTATTACAGAGGTTCAATATGCAGGATAGAAAACCAATAAATGTTCCTATTCGTATAGGTGTAAAGCTGTTTGCTGAATAGTGTTCCAAGACACAAGAAGAAGAGGAGGAAATTCCCTGTGTTCTATATGCAAGTGCAGTGGGTAGCCTGATGTATGCAATGGTCTATACTAGACCAGACATAGCATATGCAGTGGGAGTATTGAGCAGGTTTATATCAAACCCAGGGAAGGAGCATTGGATAACAGTGAAGTAGGTTTTCAAATATTTGCGTTGCACTAGTGATTATGGCTTGTGCTACTAGGGAAGACCAGGATTGGAAAGAGTGTTGGACATTCATGGTTTTTTTGATGCAGACTAGGCTAGAGATCTAGAGCAAAGAAGATCTACAAGTGGGTATGTTTTTACCATACTTGGAGGTGCAGTCAATTGGATGAGTAAAAGACAGTCTGTAGTGGATCTTTCAACTACAAAGGACGAATACATGGCAGCCACTCATGAAATCATGGAAGCAGTTTGGTTTCAGATATTGTGTTCGAGTATGGGGTTGGTGCAGCAAGCTATAAGGATAGACTCTAATAGCAAAAGTGTAAATTTCTTGGCTAAGAACCCTGCTTATCATTCAAGGACAAAGCACATTGATGTTCAATATCACTTTGTGAGAGATATGGTTGAGGATAAAAGGGTGTTGCTGGTAAAGGTGGACACTTTGAAGAGTGTTTCAAATGCACTGGAAAAGTCTGTGAGCACTCAAAAGTTCTCTAGGTGTAGAGAAACAATGGGTGTTGCATAGCTAGACTGATTATTAAGCTCTCATGTGGCCCCCCTGCGGAAAGAAAACAACAAGTTGGAGAATGTTTGCTATGTGTTATATTCTTTCCATGATTAGTCCTATATGTTGTACATTGTGTGGGGTGCAACAGGTGGATCACAGGAGGGGGGGAAGCCCCACTTGTCCGGGTTTGGGGTAGCGCGCCGCGATTTTTTTTTGGGTGGGTGGACCCACCCACGATTTTGTGAATGGGTTTGCACATGGTTTTGGGGGACGATGGGATTCCAAGCATTCATCAAAAGATAAGTAACTATGTTCTTTGAAAATTCTTTTGGTTGCATATGGGGCATGATGATATAATAATTAAATTTATTCGTAAGGAAAATTTCGTATGAGAAAACCTAGGATTACAGGGAGGTAATAATGGATGGAGAGTTGTAATAGGTCTTTCATTTGATTCAATGTTCGAAAAAAATAAAGGGAACATGCACGAGGAGTGTGGGACTTGAGGAAATAGACTTCAAATGCATTGACAAATAATAATTCAGAAGATTTGAATGGGGGAGGTGAGAATGAATATGGGAATTAACCATAAAATTTGGCATTTGGTCCTCCACATATCTCGCCATATTATCTCCTAGCTTATCCCCCACCATCGAAACTACTCCCACAGTTTCATCGCTCACAAGGGCCATAGTTGAAGCTCGAGTTGCATCGAGAGAAACTAAATGGAGATGCATTTCCTCATAATTTGTATCATCCACATTTTGATCTCCCCCAGCATGACAAAACATTTGTGCACTTGGACCTATTTTTCCTTTATAGTTTGCAGGGAAATCTCTTAGAACATGGCCATGAGAATGACAACCATTACACTAGAAGGGTAATTATTCATAATCAATCTATAAAGGATGTCTATAAACTCTATATGTAAGATTGATCTAAACAAAAACCTCCTATCAGGGGTCAATTTTAACCAGGATTCTTGTAATATATTTGAGTTTTGTGGTCTTGAATGACATGCCAGCTTCAAGAAAAATCCCTCGATTTATTTTTGATCAACGGTTGTCATTTATGTCAACCCAAGCAGCACCAACGGCTAACCCAATATTACATGGGAATTTTGACCTACAAAATTAATATATTCTGGGTCAATAATGTTTTTTATGGTTTCTACTTGTCGAGGTGTTTCCATTGATATATGGCACGCCATGTAATTCTTCACGGTTTCAGACATATTCATGTTTGAAGTTTGTACCCCCAGTTAGTGGGCTAAAACCCCATGGGGTTGGGGCATGGGTCATTGAAAAGTCATAATTAATATTTTTTAAGCTCCTAAATTCCCTCCCATGTTCACTTGTTGAAGCCCCTCTCAACCTAAGCATTTATATAAATTGTGATCCTCATTTCCTCCTTATGTAAAGTATTTCGCCATCTGAAATAGGTCATCGTGGAATTTTCGCTTTAAAATGTTTTCTACGAAATTTCAGGAGCTGAAATTTTTTTGAGGTGAAGCTGAAATCCTAAGGAATCCGCTGTAAAAATTTTAGATCAAGGTGCGCAATTTTTTTGGAGGTATAATATGTGGAATTTAGGGTTTTTGTCGGCTCCTTAAATTAATCTCAAAGAAGTGACCTTGGTAAAACCATCATAACTCTCTCTCTTTGAGTATCGGATTGGAATTCCGCAAAATGTGAAAAATAGTGAACAAAATTTAGTTTTCGCTCTATCAATTTTAGAGCAGAATAAAGAAACAATGACACGTGGCATGCCATACAATTTCACTCACCTTAAACAGTTCATAATTAAGGCATTATGAGAGATTGGGTATAATTTTCCCTTGAAGAATCCACATTGGGTCAGACCTGTGCCATTGGAAATATGACTCAGAGAAATATTACAGGACTGAAAATCAGATATTGGGGATTTTAAATAACAGAGATACACCAGATTCAATATCAAGCTCCTAGAAGGCAAGAAAAAGCTAGATCATGTGTTGTCAAGGGTTGCAAAGGACCAGACTTTATATAACAGCAAAGCAAATCAAGGTGCAACAGAAGGTAGCATGAGAAGAGTAGCAACCAAGCTGCCTAACAGCAGCAAGAAACTCATCATATAAAGTCTTCAAGTGGGCAGCACTGCATACAATCATTGTAAAGGTATCATTGTACTAAGTCATTGTCAATACATTATTGTAAAAATTGTACTAATGCCTATCTGCCAAGGGTTGAAGAGGCAATGTTGGGAGGTCTACGATCATCATTAGGTGGTTGTGTCATAGTTGGGGTTATGGTCTAGTATATCTTCTTCTTCTACATCATTCTATATCATTAAAGTCGACCATTTTCCCTAGTAGGGGAGTCCATTCTTCTTTTATTCTTCTATAGGGTGGTAGGGTTGTTCTAGGGTGAGTTGTAGCTCATCTGCTGTTGGGGCATCCATTCAGTTGACTACTGAAGAATATCTGTTGTTGGAGCATCCATCCAGTGGGAGCTGCAGAAGAATTCTTTTCTAGATTCTAGGAAGTTGGAGCTTTATTTTCAATTGGAGTTGAATATTAAAGAATTATTAGAAAATAATTAGGTGGTTTTTGTCCCAGAGTGGGTTTCCAACTTAAAATCTGTGTGCATTTTTGTTTCTCTTATTTGCTGCTATCATTTTACAAACACTGATAATAATTGAAGATTAACTAGTGCTCTAATTGAAAGGAATACTGATTCACCCACCCCCCCAATATTTCCAACAATTGGTATCGGAGCTTGGTTCCTTCAATAGCATTTTAATAGCTAGAAGGAGGTCATGGAGCATACCAAGAATGGTTTACCTCTATTCAATGAAAATAATTATGCACTCTGGAAATGGAGAATGGAGGTCTATCTATTGGCGCAAGGTTACAAAGTATGGGACATTCTACAAAATGGATTTACATCAACCGCGAATGAACAAGGTAAGAAGAATTTGGTAAATGATGCAAAAGCAAAGAATATTATTATGAGTGGACTTATTGAATCTTCTTGTCATAAGGTGTTGGGTTGTAAAACCGCCAAAAATCTATGGCACAAGCTTGAGAATATATATGCAGGTGACTGAAATGTCAAAGAAGCAAAGCTTCAAACCTATAGAGCAAAATTTGAGCAACTCAGAATAAAAGAATATTGCAACATTGTTGCATACTTACAATACATTGATGAAATAACCAATACTTTGGAAGGATTGGGAGAGCCAGTTGATGAGAAGACTATTATACGAAATATTCTTAGAACGTTACCAGGGAGATTCAACCCAAAGGTATCGGTCTTATAATATAGTGAAAATATAGACAAAATCAGCAAGGAAGAATTACATGGAGTTCGCATAGCATATGAAATGACACTTGATGAAGAAAAGGGTACTTCAAATCTAGAAACTGTGGTCATTGCATCTAAGAAAACCAATAGGGACAAACAACCTTAAATTGAAATGACATGCACCTGCAACTGTGAAGAAAAGGGAGATGATGGAGAAGGTATTTCAGATGAAGAATATACTTACATTATGAGAAAACTAAAACCTGGTAAGGGAAAATTCAAAGTTAAACTTCCATTGATATGTTTCGGTTGTGGTGAGGTTGGGAATTTTGTAACAAAATGTCCGAACAAAAGTGATGGAAACTCAAAAGGAAAGAAAGGCTTTAAGAAATTCAACAAGCAAGGAAAAAAGAAAGAATCCAAAAGGAACTTTCTCTCTAAAGAAGATAGCTCATCATCTGATGAAGAAAGTGACAGCAAAGAAGAAGCCAATGAGAAAGTATTGTTTATGGCCAAGCACAATAAGCAAGAAGTATCAAACAATGAAGAAGAAGAGTTGACCATAAAAGAATTTTATGAGGAGGAAATCAAGCTTATAAAAGAGCTCAATGCTGAGAAGATCCGTTCCAATACTCTTGAGGAACAAGTTCAAGGTCTCAAAATTGAGGTTGAAGAACACAAATGTATTGAAGAGTCACTTCAAAGGAAGTTGGAAGAAAGCCACCAAGAAAGGGAAGCATTAGAAGCCAAAGTAGTCTCGCTGCGTAAGGAAGTGAAGAAGGGAAAAATTGTCCAAAACTATGCCAATAGCTCAAGGGAATTGGAAGAACTCATCAACAATCAACGATCTTACAATGACAGAACTGGTCTCAGTTATAAAGAAGAAGAAGTAGGACCTTCTACAACAAAATACAATGAACCTATGAGATTTGACAAACATGTAGACTTCATTGGACAAGATTCACAAGCACATCCTCGGAAGACGATTCCTTGATGAAGATTTTCATCCAGGTACCAGCCTATTTTTCATGGCTATTGTTATTCATGTGGAAAATTTGGTCATAAAGCTATAGAATGTCGCACGTACCCTAGGAACCAATACAATTCCAAGAGATTCTTCAAATTTGAACCTCCCAGGGCTCAAAGAAACATCAATAGATTTGAAAATTTAAGAAATAATATGGAATGTTACAAATGTCAGAAATTTGGACACACAGCCAGAGACCGCAGACTTGAAAATCCTCCAGAAGAATCTTCGAAGCCATAGAATGAACGAATATGGAAGAAGAAGAAAGCTAATAATTCTGCTCTCACTCTCAAGGCTCAAAAAAAGAAATATGGGTGGTATGTTGACAGTGGTTGCTCGACGCATATGACTGGAGATAGAAGGAAATTTGTATCTCTGAAAGAGAAGAAGGATGGAACCATATCCTTTGGAAATGATGGATCTTCAAATGTTATAGGATCAGGTACCGTCAGTCTCGAAAGCAAAGATGTTATAGCCAAGAATGTTCTATTGGTCAAAAACATGAATCACATTCTACTCGGTGTTTGACAAATGTGTGATCAAGGAGACACAATGCTATTCAACTCCACAAAATGTGAACTCGGGAAAGGCAAGTATGGTAAAATTGTGGCTACAGCAAGTCGAGCTCCAAATGACATATATGTTCTGGATGAAGCAACTAAAGCATGTCTACTAGCTAAAGAAGATGAAAGTTGGTTATGGCACAAACGAATGGGTCACATAAACTTTGACAATCTTGTCAGGATAAGCAAAAAGGAAGTAGTACGAGAAGTGTCGAAAATCTCAAAACCTTCCAACACACTATGTGAGGCATGTCAGCATGGCAAGCAGACAAAATTCCAATTTAAAACAAAAGAACACTTTGCATCACATCCATTATAATTGATACATATTGATATATGTGGTCCTGTGAGAAAAAAAGGCTTAGATGGAGAATTATATTTAATTTTAATGATAGATGACTATACCAGGATGACAGTCGTCAATTTCCTAAAGAGAAAATCTAAAGCATTTGAGTGCTTTAAGATCTACAAGGAGTTGGTTGAAAATGAAACTGATTTGAAAGTAAAGTGTTTAAGATCAGATAATGGTGGAGAATTCACTTCTAAATTATTTCAGCAATAATGTGATGAAAATGGAATAAAAAGGAATTTTTCAACAGCATGAACACCTCAGCAAAATGGAGTTGCTGAAAGAAAGAATAGAACCATATAGGAAATGGGTAGAACAATGTTGAAGGTCTCAAAATTGGATGAAAAATTCTGGGTTCAAGCAATTTATATGACAATCTTCATTATCAACCGAAGTCTTCTAAGAAATAATTGAAACAAGACTCCATATGAATTATGGAAAGGAAAACCAGCTAATGTAAAATATTTCAGAATCTTCGGAAGCAAATGTTATGTCAAAAGAGAAGATCAAAATTTGGGTAAGTTTGAATCACATGTTGATGAAGGTATCTTTGTTGGTTACTCACGCAAAAGAAAGGCCTATAAATGCTATAATCTAAGACGAAAATAGATAGGGGAAAGCATAAATCTTAAATTTGATGAAGATGGTGTTCTAGCAAGTCATGACGAGGATCTGGAATCTTTGAAACTTGAGATAGAGGCTGAAGAAGACACAGATAAAATTGTAGAACAAGAAGCAACTATCAACGAGGAAGAAGTAAACAATGATCATCAAGATATACCAGAACAACAACAAGAAGCTCCTACAAGGAGAACAAAATAATGGATTCAAAAGAACCATCCATCAAATCAAATCATTGGTGACATAAATGAAGGTCAACAGCTTCGTTCATCACAACAAGCTCACGTTGCTTTTCTAGAAACCTTTGAGCCTAGTAGTTTTGAGGAAGCCAGCCAGAATGAACATTGGGTAGTAGCTATGAATGAAGAATTGGATGAAATTGAGAAGAATAACACATGGGAATTAGTTCCACAACCAAAAGATAAAAATTTCATTGGGAATAAATGGGTGTTTAGGAACAAATTGAATGAAGATGGGTAGGTTACCAAAAACAAAGCGAGTTTGGTTTGCAAAGGCTATGCACAAGTAGAAGGAATTGATTTCGATGAAACATTTGCACCAGTTGCCAGAATGGAAGCCATCCGAATGTTTCTCACCTATGCATGTTCAAGAAAAATCAAAGTCTACCAAATGGATGTTAATTCAGCATTTCTTAATGGAGAATTAGAAGAAGAAGTTTACATCGAACAACCTGAAGGTTTTCTACTATCACAAAAAGAAGACTATGTCTGCAGGTTAAAGAAGGCTCTATATGGTCTCAAGCAGGCTCCCAAAGCATGGTATGCTCTTCTTGATGGATATCTATGTCAAAAAGGGTTCAAGAAAGGTATTGTTGATAGCAATCTTTATGTACAAATAGATAAAGATAATTTAACAATTGTTGACGTATATGTGGATGATATAATATTTGGTAGCAATGATGATAGACTAAGTAAGAAATTTTCTACAAAGATGCAAAGTGAGTTTGAGATGTTTTTATTTGGTGAACTGAAATACTTCTTAGGGCTTCAAATATCTCAGCAAGAGAAAGGAATATTTATATGTCAAGCCAAGTACATCAAGAAAATGCTCAAGAAATTCAAAATGGAAGATAGCAAACCTGTCCTTACTCCGATGGTAACAGGTTGCAAATTTAGCATAGAGGACTCATCTAAGGATGTGGATCAGAGGTTGTACAGATCTATGATTGGCAGTATTCTATATGTAATAGCCTCTTGGCCAGATGTTATGCAAGTAGTTGGACAAGTAGCAATATTCCAAGCAGCACCAAAATAATCACATATTATTGTCGTCAAAATAATTCTTCAATATCTAAAGGGCATAAAGGAATATGGCTTGTGGTATCCCAAAGGTAACAATCTCATTATTCAAGCCTTTATAGATGCAGATTGGGCAGGAAGCGTTGATGATTGTAAGAGTACTGGTGGAGCAACATTCTATCTAGGTGGTTGTCTCGTATCATGGTTGAGCAAAAAGCAAACTTCAATCTCGTTATCTACAGTGGAAGAAAAATAAATTGGACCAACATCATGTTGTACTCAAGTCCTTTGGATGAAACAAACTTTGCAAGATCTTCAAGTACAATTGAGTGAGCTTATTCCCATATTCTGTGACAACACTAGTGCCATCAGCATCTCCAAGAATCCTGTCATGCATTCAAAAACAAAACACATTCCGATCAAATATCATTTTTTAAGAGAACAAGTCGCTGAAAAGAATATCAAAATTCAGTATGTTTGTACAAAAGAACAAATTGTTGATATCTTCACTAAAAATTTACCTCATGAAGCATTTGAATATCTTCGTCAAAAGCTTGGGATTCTCCCAAGTTATCATTAGATTACAGGTCTGCAGGACGGTTGTGTGTCAGCGGGAGTGGAAGTGTGTATAGGTCCACAGGATGGTTGTGTTTTAGGGGGATTTACCCTTTTCCATTGATTTCAAAGGGGCAGATAATGTTTTAGGAAGAGGTTTCATGATCGCAGGGGGAGTACTTGTGTTGCCATCAATTGCAAAGGGAGAGATTTTTTATCATTGGTTGTCATTGATGTCAACCCAAGCAGCACCAGGGGCTAACCCAATATTGCATGGGAATTTTTACCTACAAAATTAATATATTCTGGGTCAATAATGTTTTTTATTGTTTCTACTTGTCGAGATGTTTCCATTGATATATGGCACACCATGTAATTCTTCACGGTTTGAGAGATATTCATGTTTGAAGTTTGTACCCCCAATTAGTGGGATAAAACCCCATGGGGTTGGGGCATGGGTCATTGAAAAGTCATAATTAATATTTTTTAAGCTCCTAAAATCCCTCCCCCATTCACTTGTTCAATCCCCTCTCAACCTAAGCATTTATATAAATTGTGATCCTCATTTCCTCCTTATGCAAGGGATTTCACCATCTGAAACAGGTCATTGTGGAATTTTCGCTCTAACATTTTTTCTACAAATTTTAACAAGATGAAATATTTATGAGGTGAAGCCGAAATACTGAGGAAGCTGCTGTAAAAATTTCAGATGAAGGTGAGCAATATTTTTGGAGATATGATATGTGGAAGTCAGGGTTTTTGCAGGCTCCTGAAATTAATCTCAAAGAAGTTACCTTGGTAAAATCGTCATAACTCTCTCTTTGTGAATCAGATTGGAATTTCATCAAAAATTATAGATAGTGCATAGACTATAGTTTTTTTTATATCAATTTCAAAGTCGAACGAAGAAATAGTGACACGTGGCACGCCCTATAAGTTCACTCTATTGAAATAGTGCATAATTAGGGCATTGTGAGAGATTTGGTATAACTCTCTCTTGAAGAATTAAAATTGGCTCAGACCTGTGGCATTGGAAAGATGACTCAGAGGAATACTACAAGACTACAAATCATATATTGAGGATCTGAAATAATAGAGGTACACCAGATTCAATATCGAGCTCCTAGAAGGCAAGAAAAAGCTAGATCATGTGTTGTCAAGGGTTGCAAAGGACCAGAGTTTCTATGGCAGCAAAGCAAATAAAGGTGCAGGAGAAGGTAGCATGAGAAAAGCAACAACCAAGGTGCATAACAATAGCAAGAAGCTCATCATATGTAGTCTTCAAGTGGGCAGCACTGCATACAATCATTGTAAAGGTATCATTGTAAATACATTATTGTAAAAATTGTACTAGTGTCTATCTACCAAGGGTTGAAGAGGCAGTGTTGGGAGGTCTAGGATGATCATTAGGTGGTTGTGTCATATTTGGGGTTATGGTCTAGTATATATTCTTCTTCTACATCATTCTATATCCTTTTAAAGTGGGCCATTTTCCCTGGTATGAGATTCCATTCCTCTTTTATTCTTCTATAGGGTGGTAGGGTGGTGCTAGGGTGAGTTGTAGCTCATTGGCTGTTGGGGCATCCATTCAGTTGAATACTGAAGAATCTTGGGTGTTGGAGCATCCATCTAGTGGGATTTGGAGAAGAATGCTTTTCTAGATTCTAGGAAGATGGAGCTTTATTTTCAATTGGAGTTGAATATTAAAGAATTATTAGAAAAGCATTAGGTGGATTTTGTCCCGGAGTGGGTTTCCACCTTAAAAAATGTGCATTTTTGTTCCTCTTGTTTGCTATTATCATTGTAAAAACACTGATAATAATTGAAGATTAAATAATTCTCTAATTGAAAGGAACACTGATTCACCCCCCCCCCCCTTAGTATTTCCAACAATTATCACCAATTGCATCAAAAAAATCTAGAGTCCAAAATTGTCGGGGAAGCCTTGGTAGCATAACATGTCTGGAATAATGGCCGACCTTTCGTGACGAGCATGAAATATTAGACTCTACCTCTTTAAAAAAACTAGTAGGATTCTTTGCATAAGTTCCTTTCCTTAATTGATGTAACAATTTCCATCGACTCAACCTTTCATAACAACCATCAAATAATATACTTCACCTTTTAAAAGAATTAGTTAGGAGTTTATGCATAAGTTATTTTACATAATCGATGCAATAATTACCATTGAATCAAATTAAATAATGAACCAATGGCGTACATGGATTCTTACCTCAACTAATCTCATTGGGGAGTTGCACCATTCCTTTTTCACCCAAATTCATAACTTCTCAACCTTGTAGATTCTACCCTTCACCCAAAAAACCAAAACTCTCTCTAATATATCCATTGTTCCTATCATTCCTCTATTCTTTGATGTCTATTATCTCCCTCTCGTTGATGAGGGCCTAGGTTTTTTGGAACCCTGATTGTTCCTCCTAATATTTCAACTGAACTCTTTGCATCTTCATTATTTTCCTCAGGGAAATTGTTCTCCCCCTACAGTCCTTGTAGCCTATCTGAGACTTCTCCTATCACTCTCCCTTACTACACACAAACCATAAGGATTTATTTCAAATTAACAATTGTATATGATACCTAAGGTAAAGGGAAAAATTTGTTGTCTACGTTATTTAATGTATAGCTATTGTGACCATGTCTTTGAGGACTCCATCGATTGATTACTGTTACACAACAATTTTTCACCGTCCCTACAATTCCCCGTCCTGCACATTGGAGGGCTATTTCTCTGACCTGTGAGCAGTGACATAACTTGAAAACACTTTCATGGAATTCCCCTAGACATGTACTTTCATTATCGTTAAGAAAACTCCTTGTGAAAAACCTTAAAAATATCCTTTTTTACATTGGCGCGGGTACACAGTTCAGCCCTCGCGCCAAGGGGGAAAATCCTTCAAAGAGGGCGCGCCAATTGGTGCTCTGTCTCAGAGCTGCACCTGCGAAAGGCTTAATAAAGGGTGTTTTTTAAAAATAAATGGTGGAATATTGACCCCAACCAATTCCTAAACTGGTCTCTAATTTGAGTTGGGAGGTTGGCTTCGAATTTCCATGTAGAGGAAGTAGTTTTCCACCTCTCATGGAAGCTTCCTTGAGGATAGGACCAATCCCATGATTGTAGGGATCCCAACTCCCCTTCCTCCATCTATATAACCTTTCCATTTTCCTTTGCAAGCTAATCTCCAAGAGCCTTCATAGGCTAAAGAATGCTGCAATAGTCCTCATAGCGTCAAATCAATAGCAAGGAGATTGACGGTCGAAGAGAGAGGCTTGTTCCCATCCTTGACAAGCTTTACCGAGACGTATTCCTATAGCGACCCGTCGAAGGAGAATTCAGCGTCAGAGCCAGGTTGTATTTTCCTTTGTATGAATTAATGATAAGCGACTATTGGTTATGGTTCCACTTGTTTTTTTCATTATGATCATGAGTTGTGTCTTCTCTGACTGATACATAATTTCATATATCAGGTTTTACGCTTGTGTTTTCTATGTTTCTTATGTGTGCAGGTGTTCGATCGCGGTGAGCGAAAGGATTGTGATCTGCCAGACCAAGGAAATGGGAGCATCATCTCCCCTATGAACAACAGCGTTGGACTTTAGGTAAGCCTTCTTCTCATGTTGGTTTATTGTAATTAGGAACCTGTGCCTTAGCATGATACGATTGTTGCTAGACCTGATCTGGGCTAGTAGGAAACTTCATTGGGGAGTTAGCTTGTTGTTTGCTTTGTAAACTACAGACGGAGCCTGAAGTTAGCCAGATAGCCTTCGAAATGCTCTTGCTCTGCATTAGTGAAAGTAGATGAATGCTACTTCAGTCAGTCTCTGGTCTAGTTTATGAACTGAACACTTGGAGTATTTCCTTGTCCTTTTGGTCCATCCTTGACTTTTCTTGCTTGATCAACCCTTTTGGCTAGCTCTTGTTGTGTGTTTGGTTTTTTATTTAGCTTTACCATCACTGGTCTACTTCTTAGATTGCTCTTTTTTTCATTTTTCCTTTGTAAAATCAGCTGTCGCACTTTTTAGTGTGACAGTCGCGCCCACTGGTGCATGTTGTCAGTGTATTACTCATGCCAATTCCATTTTGGCACTAGTTTCAGCCTTACAGTCGCGCTAATCCTGTAAGGTAGTAGGGTTTACTGTGTCTTGAGCCTTCTAAGACTGATCTAGGTGTTTGGTCTTATTTTTACGACTGCTTGAGTGTTATGGAGCCTTTCTTGACTAACTGTGACCTTATTTCTTTGGTTGTTTGCCCATTTCTATCGATTTTACATGTTAGCCGTAGGGCATCTAGGTGCTATTGTGCGTCGAGCCTCCCTTGGGAGTTTTTTGTTCCTATCTATTTGGTCAGCTTTGTGATTGCTTCTCTGCACTCATTTGGTGGTTGTTTATCATTTTATTGCGTTATTTGAGTGATTGGCTTCTTCTTCATTCGAATTCCACTTTGTCTCGTTTTGGGCCTAGATTACATGGTTCAATTGAGTCTTTGGGTGTCTTTTGATTTGAGGGACTTCTTATCGATTTGAGATCTAATTGTAGGCTTGCATTGAGTGAAATTTGATTGTTTTTCTCTTTTTATTTTGCTTCTCAATTGCTTGTCTCATTTGTTTTCATCTTGTTTAGTGCTCTTGCTCTTAAACATTGAAAATACAAAAAAAATCTCTTTTGTGTTGAATTAGTTGGTCTCAATTAGATCTTTTCAGTGTTATTAGTGATTAGTAACTTTGAACGAAAAGCTTTTAGTTTCCATTAACTGTATTAGAGATATCATTGGTTGTTTTCTGGTCATTTTTTTGTTGTGTGAAAAGCTCTTAACTCTCCTGTAACTAGCTTTCATCGAATGAAATGATATACTGTGGCATGTAGTGTGCACTTAGGAGTTTTTAAGACATTACATTCGCTAGGGCCTGAAAACTGAAACATAATTGAAGATAAATATTAAAAATTTATTCAATTTAGACTAAGTCATCATTTAATCATTAACGAAATATTTAGAGGTCTAGGCTAGAGACGTGTTCCAGTGTCTTTAAACCTAGTAGTTGTCGTTCACCTCTTGGCTTTAGACAACGCTAGTACAGACTTGTGCTCCATGTACCGTCGTGTATATAAAGGGATACCCCACTAGGTTTCTATCCTTTATCCATAGGAAGCTGAGTCTGCCGTCCTATACCCGTGATACACCGGACACAACATTCGGGGATATTGCCTGCACGTACGTCAAGTCCTTGGTTGATTTCTCTTTCATTTTGACACCAAGGTGTATATTGCAGTTCATGGTTATTTGGTACACCCTTTACCTAGTATTCCTGAGTAGTCATTTTGATCTTATCTGACTCTTTAAATTTGAAAATATCACCAAGCGCTTGTCCTTTCACACTTGCTTCAAAACTGAAAGAGATAGAGTCATCTTTCATCCATTTCTCGACTCTTAAAACATGAAACGGTGAAGTTTCTAAGTTTCAATATCGTAAAATAAATCACCCATGATCACACTCCCTGTTAGATTTTGCTTGGTGGCCGTTTGATTCTGTGCCTTGGTTCTTTTTCAGCCCATGTGTGTGTTTGATCTTTTTCTCTTGTCATTACTACCACAGTGGCAGAACCCTCAGTTTCTTCTACTGGTATTCCATATACGGACGATTCATCAGAGGTTTCTCAATCCTCTGCTGAACCTCAGTAGCCCATCGTTTCTGAGTTTCCCGTTGGGGGATAGGTTCTGTCTGAGCTTCTCTTTGGAGGAATAGTTAAGTTCTATTGGCCCTTATCCAACCCTTGGTCTGCATTTGGAGTAGGGGAACATTTATCTCCTCTTACATCGGGTTCACCTTTTTTAGCTACTGTTATTCCTCCTAGCCCTCGCCGTCTGTTACGAGATCTAGCGGCAGGTTCAAATATGAGTGAATATAGTCATTCTGCTAGTGAGGAAATCCCCACATCTGGTGAAGATTACCAGTTATTCACAAAAGTAACTCGGAAGCTATTCCCAGAAGACAATGCTGAATCATCTGTTATGTCTTTGCCTAGTCCCTCACTACCAGCAGGGTATAGATCCTTAGGTCAGATTATTGCCGCCACTGCCTCTATGGGGGCATCAGATCCTTCTATGAGGTCAGTTGTTCCTTCATTGGGGATGTCTCCACGGACACCTGTCACGTCATCACCTCAGGTCACTTCTGTACCGATCAGGCCCATTGTTTCTGTGGCTACATCTACACCTATTGTTACCACTCAGTCCATAAGGACCACATTACTTCCCGAAGACTTCTACATAGCTTCTGCTATGCCGGAGAACATCTATCCTGAGGAGTATCAATTATCCTTACAACAATCGAACCCCAAGGTTGGACAACCCTCTCAAGATCCCAACCGCTCGTATTTTTAGCATTATGCAAAGGATGGTACACCCGTGTACATTTTTCCATATCAGTACGATGAGCTCGGGAACCCTTTACGTTTACCCGCTCCTGAGGCTCAACTTCATGCTCAGGGTTTACCGTATAACCAGGCTGGGTAGCCTTATAACCCACAAGGACAACCTTTCCAAGGCCAACCTTCGGGCCAGCCTGGCTATCCTTACAACCTGCAAGGTTAGCTTGCGGGCCAACAAGGGCCGCTATACGGTCCGCAAGGACAATATTACAACCCTTCAGGTCAATTCGTGCAGCCTCTTCCTAGAGTCCAACCGGGGCAACCTCAAGGACTCATAGGTCAACCGGGGTACCAACCCGGGCTGATATATGGTCTTGAGGGGCAAGTCCAACTGTCGCAATCCATGCAACCTTAGTATCCTGTTGCTCCAAATGTTGCACAGCAGCGAGGGCCATCTTATGGTCCTGCTTCAGGTCAAACCGGTTACCAGCCACCACCTAGCTCCATTCCTTCGCCAGGCCAACCGGTTCATCCGACACAACCCGATGTTCCACCACTAGGCCAACTAGCCCATCTAGTACAACCTAGTGCTCCTCAACAGCCAGGTCAACCTGTGCAACCGACACAACCTGTTTATCTGGGTTAACCTATTCAACCAGGGTAGCTCGTTCAACCAGGTCAGCCTATCCAACTAGGCCAGCCTGCACACTCTATCAACCCTGCCCAACAGTTGATTTATTCAATGCGACAACCGAATCAACCGGTGCACCCTAATTATTAGGCTGAGCAGGGTCCCACCTATTAGCAACCCGCTCAACCTCAAGGCGATTATTACCATCACAGTCAATCTCGACCAACTTATAAGCTACCCCAACGTTCCCATCACTACACTCAACAACCCGGCTACACCTATACTCAACAGCCAAATCCACAGGCTGCCCAAAAGGGGCCCACATATAATCAGGGTCCATACTCTAGCTATCAAGCCCCGCACACTGGTTACGAGCAACCCTATAACCCCTACGGTCATAATCTTGTCAGACAGAACCCATGGGGGCAAGGATATTCTCAACCAGCGTGGAGTACAGGTACTAGTCCTTATCGAGGGCTAGGCATGTCGTTCAATCTGCAATTGCCATTCTTGGCTACCTTGGAATTACCGGACGTTTCTAAATTAACCAATGATCCGATTATTCATAATCATTATTGGCCTCCGGTTCCGACCAAGGTACCCAGCGACTACCCAAATTTTGAAGGTAAAGTTGGTGAAGACCCCCAAGCTCATGTAATGACCTACCATTTGTGGTGTTCGTCTAATTCTTGGCTTGATGATTCAATCCGTCTACGTCTCTTCCAGCGCACTATCACTGGTGCTGCTGGTAAGTGGTATATTGAACTACCCTGTGGCATCTTTCAAGATTTCAATACTTTAGCAATGGCTTTTTTGACTCACTTTCAGTTATCGGTTCGCTATGAAGCCGGGACGCATCTCCTGACTTCGTTGGATCAGGATAAAGCCACCCACATATCCGATCATATACATGAGTGGCGACATCGTCGTAGGCTGATCAAGTTTGATATACCTGATCAACTACTAACTCATTGGTTCACCACATCCTTCATTAACAAAATCACGCAAGATATTGCTATGGGGGCATGTGTGACCGAAGAACAGGCTATTGCGCATGCCCAGTATCTCGATCTGGTATACTCTCAGTCTGGCACGCTATATGATATTTTGACTAATGCTCCACACCCAGGAACCTCTAAAGCCCCACCTACCCTATTAGTGGATGGTGTTATTGTTTCCGTGTCTCAAAATTCTCGAAAATCTTCGAATGGGAAGCAGAAGTCCAATTCTTCCAATAATTCTGCTCTTCCCGCCCCTCTAGATTCTGGAAAAAATGCGGAGGTTAACGCCGTTCAGGCTAATCCAATGGAAAAAGCCTCCAAATGGAGAAAGAAGGGCAAAGGAAAATCCAAACCCGACACCCCAAAATCAGAGTCTTCTAAACCTCGTACTGAGGATGGTTCTCAACGTAAACTGAAGTACCCCTGCCTTATTTGTGAAGGAGATCATTACACGAAGGATTTTCCACGACGATCTGAAATTAGTCAACTTTTGAAAGTCTCCAAAGGGACTCCGATAGTTCTTAAAGAACCGTTCCCATCTCAGCAGACCCAGATGGTTGAGAAACCCTTGCCATCTACACCATTTGGGTCCCAGGTCTTTATGATGAATGGTAATGCACCTGTCTCCATTGCTACGCGTTCAAAGGATTATATTGGATCGCATCAGGTAGCTGGAAAGGAAGTTCTGGATGGCCCACCTCCTCTGCCTGTCTCCAGTTCTTTAGAAATTGAGGAGCCTACCACTGAACCTGTTGTGAGGCCACCTTCTAAAGGTGTTCTGCGAACGTCTTCCTACAATCCAAATGCCTGTGCCGCTCAGCAGTACGGTATTGTTGAGGATTTGGCACAGGTGCCTTCTGCTATGTCCGCATTGGAAGTCCTTCAAAGTTTCCCTTCGTAACGAAAATATTTGTTGTCTGCAATCGGTGGAATTGATCCCATTGATTCTAATCTTCTCACCTTGGACTTAGAAAAATTTACCCCCCCGGCTTCCGCATCAAATTTCTCTTTTTATTCAAGTCGGGATCAACGGTCTTAATATCCATCAGGCCGTTGTGGATGAGCGTGCTTCTACCTGTCTGATGTCATTCGCTTGCTGGAAGGCCATCGGCTCTCCGGACCTGTCATCATCTCCCAATGCCTTAGAGGCATTCGATGGTCGGGAATCCAAACCCCTGGGTGTTCTCGAGAGTTTTCCGATTACGTTACAGGGGAAGACAATCAACGTAGAAGTGGAAGTGGTTGACGCCAAGCTTAACTACAACCTACTTCTCGGCTGCAGTTGGACTCATTCTATGCTATGCATGACATCCACCCTCTTTCGACTTCTTAAGTTCCCTCATGAGCGAAAAATTGTTACTATGGATCAGTTGTATTTCTTCACCTCCACCTCTGAGAACAACGTTCCTTACGTGGATAAGATCCACAATCCCCCTGACACTGTAGGACCCGATCTCTTCAAGGACCTTGTCCTCATGGGTATTTTTCCCGCACTGCCACCGCACACTATTCAAGTTAATATGATCTCTAGGTCTGACGACCCATGGATCATTCCTTCGCCTAAACAGGTGAATAATTTTTGAGAATTGATGCCCTTAACTCCAATAGAGATTAATTACTATGAAATCATCGCCGCATCCGATCCTCCTCCCTCTCAACATGCTCCCTCGAGCATGGCTTTAGATATCTATTCTCAATCCCCCTGGCTCGGTGAGGCCGACTCGCCTGATCCTCTTAAAGAGACTTTCCCTTCCGATGAAGCTGTTGTTGAAAAAATGTCTCTTGGGGAGCTGCCTTGGAGCGATACACATCATCATTCCTCCTTTATGCCTAGCCTGGGGGCAATGTTAGATTGTCTAGAGCATTTTACATCTCAACTTCCCACTCCACCTCTCCAGACACCCATATTGACACATGAGGTCTTCTGAGAGGGAAACCTGAGCAACGTTACTCAAACCACTCCAATTGACATCTCCGTTAAACTGGGGATAGTTGAAAACATACATGTAGGAGTAACTTGTTCTCCTAATGAGATACGAGTTTATACTGATCTTTTCCGTGAATTCAGAAACGTGTTCACTTGGTCCTACGAGGAAATTCCTGGGATTGATCCCAACATAGTAGTGCACGAGATTCCTACCTATCCCGGTGCGAAACCTATGCGCCAATGCTTACGCCTAGTGCATCCTTGCAAAGACGTTTCCATTAAAGCAGAAGTTGAAAAACTTCTGAACGCGGGCTTCGTTTACCCGATTCCCCTGACAAAATGGGTCTCAAATATTGTCCCTGTAGATAAAAAAAAAGTGTATTATAAGGGTATTCGTTGATTACCATGATATTAATCGCGCCTGTCCTAAGGATAACTATCCTACTCCCTTCTTAGATCAAATCATTGATGAATGTGCTGGGAGTGAGATTTATTCCCTGATGGATGGCTTTTTTGGGTATAATCAGATAAATATTTTACCTACCGATCAACACAAGACTGCATTCATCTATCCGTGGGGTAACTTTGCTTATAAAAAGCTCTCGTTCAGCTTGAAGAACGCTGGAGCTACTTTCCAGCATGCTATGTCTTATGCATTCCATGACATATGCCATATCATTTAGCCTTATCTAGATGATCTGCCAACTCACTCAGCTCGGCGGGAGGACCACCCAGAACACCTCCGCCAGATTTTCCTTCACTCTCGACGCTATAATATCTAGCTTAACCCTCATAAATCCGTCTTTTGCATGGATTATAGCCGTCTCTTGGGGTTCATAATCTCCAAGGATGGAATTTTCCTTGACCCTCTAAAATTCAAGGCTATTTTCAATCTCCCATAACCCTCCTCATTATATCAATTGCAGAGTCTACAGGGAAAAGCTAATTTCCTTCGATGCTTCATCCTAAACTACGTGGAAGTGGGCAAAGGTTTCACGCATATTTTAAAATAGAAAGTTCCCTTTCGTTGGGATGAGATTTCTCAATGTTCCTTCGAGAAGCTAAAGACGTTACTTGTTAATGCTCCGTTGCTTCATCCTCCAAACTATCACCGTGATTTCACTTTATATTTGGCCGACGTGTTTAGCACCATAGCTATGGTTCTGTTGTAGGATGATGATGATGGAAATGAGCACATTGTTTATTACCTATCACAGAACCTTCTTGACATAGAAATGCGTTACGCTCACGTCAAGAAGCTAGCATTAGCCGCAGTGCAAGTTGTGCAGCGTTTTCGCCACTACATGCTGCTGCGTACAATAACCGTGGTTTCAGATTGCAACCCCATGACGTATATTCTATCTCAAAAATTACTTGGGGGGAAATACTCGAAATGGATCGTTACCCTTCAAGAGTTCGACTTTGAATTTACTACTGCTAAGTCGAACAAATCACTGGTTTTTGCGAATCTCATTTGCTCCCTCCCGACAGACTCCACCCCATCTCATTCCAAGGATCATATCCCGGACGAAACACTCTTCCTTATCAGCACTCACGACCCTTGGTATGGCAACATTCTTTTTTATGTTCAAACATCAACGTTCCAGTATGAGTTGACCAAAGACGCCCGATGTCAGATTCGGCATCAGTCTCAACTCTACCGCATTATAGGAGATACATTATACCGGATTGGGGTAGATTCGGTGCTCCACCAGTGCTTGACCCTGGAAGAGGATGAAAGAGTCTTAAATGACTGTCATAGTGGTTCCTGCGGTAGTCACATGTCTAGATATGCCACTGCCCAAAAGATTCTGCGTGCAGGTTACTTCTGGCCGTCGATATTCAAAGACTGCATTGTTGCAGTCCAAAAATGTCATGCGTGCAAGGTTTTTCAGTGCAAGATGCGCGCACCACCTCTCCCTCTGCACCCTGTTATTACCGTCGACCCTTTTGCAAAATAGGGCGTATATTTTATGACGTGTAACCCTCATTTTGCCGGGGGGCATGCATATATAATCGTCGTTGTTGACTACTTTACTAAGTGGGCCGAAGCGATGCCTACACTAACCGCCGACGGTAAGACAGCTGACCAGTTTATTTTCAACCACATTATCGCACGTTTCGGAGTCCCTTAGGCCATTTTTACTGATCATGGCACCCATTTTCGAGATTACATGATGGCCGAGCTGACATCAAGATTGGGTTTATGACAAGATAGCTCAACGCCATATTACCCCCAGGAAAATGGCCAGGTTGAGGCTATGAACAAAGTTATCGTCATAATGCTTCAACGAAAAGTTGCGATTCATAAGTCCAATTGGCATCTCCAATTGTTCTCAGCTCTATGGGCCTACCGGACATCAGCAAAGAATGCGACCGGATTCACACCATTCCAATTGGTGTATAGTCTGGAAGAAACTCTTCCGGTTGAGTGCGAAGGCTGTGGAACTTTTTCCTAGTACTTCTCCTGAAGAAGAGCGTCTCTTGTATTTGGAAGGGCTGGATGAAACCCGCCGCTTGGATGCTTTATTCATTGAGGCACAAAAGAAGTGGGTCAAAGCTCATTTTGATCAATCAGTCTCTCCACGTTCCTTTTTCGAAGGGGATCTTGTCCTCCTATACGACCAAGCGCATGACAAACTTGGAGTGGGAAAGTTCCAACCCATGTGGCATGGGCCCTACATAGTAAAATGAGTATTGAAAAATGGGGCTTATGAGCTCATTCATTACGAAGGAGTTCCATTAGCGTAGCCTAGAAATGGGTTGTACCTTAAAAAATACTACGCTTGAAGTTATTTTTTGTGTGGTGTGTGTATATTCATTTGTGTGCATGTGTGGTGTCGTGTGCTATGTAAGCATATTTCTGTTGATCGGGTCTTCCTGATTGCGTAGATGTCTATTACTCCATTTGTGGGTTTCGCGGATGGTGCCTCCCGCAATACCAGGAATCTGTCCTCGGCAGCCTGGGTAATCTATGATCCTGCCGGTGAGGTTGTTGACCTGCAAGGTGTATGTCTGGGTTCTGCTACAAATAATATCGCAGAATATAGTGCCTTGTTAGAATTATTAACTGAGGCTGTGGACCTCGGCATTCATGAATTACTTGTCTATCTAGACTCGCAACTTGTAGTATTACAGCTTAATGGTCACTATTCAGTTAGAAACCCATCCATTTTACGTTTGTATTTGTGTATTCATCTACTGGAAAGGAATTTCGATTATATCACATATCAACATATATCCAGGCACATGAACACGTTAACAGATGCAGTAGCTAATTTGGTTTTAGATAGACATTTGCGCAATTTATAAAACAAAAAAATCATCACATGTAAAGAGATCCATCCAGAAATAGGTATATATATATGTGTGTGTCGAAATGTTTACATAATGTGCATCACATAAAATAAAAAATATACATTTTCATCTTAATACAGCCGGAGACGTTATTTCTCTCAAAAAATATGCGTATGAAAAGCCCTAATGTCTAATCTGCATGGTGCTCATGGTAACATGCCACCGCACACACTAAGCATCTCAGAAGTCGGTTGAGGCAACTGGGCACCCCCATAGTGTGTCACTGGTATGGTAGCGGAACATCTCCTAGCCCTGCATAGTCCAGGACGCCCTAGGCGATGCCCTCCAGGTTCTGAATCAGTTCACCTCCCTCACCACCCTCAGCCTGAGGGTCATGTTCGGCATGGGTTCTCCGCGCAATGGGCGACATGCCCGCGGGCCTCTCTGGGCCGACGTCTGCATACACATAAAATTGTTATTATAATGAACATGTATTACCAAAAAAATCATAAATACATAAAAATCAAAAAGAGATTATCATACCCAACTCCTCATCCCAATCCTCCCCCTCAGGGAGTGGAAGGTTAGGATCTTCGGTGAAATCGGTCCCAACATAGGGCTAATCCTCAACCACAATCAGCTACCACCGCAACCACCCAAAAACCTCGGGCCTCCAAGACATATGTTGGCCTCCCCCTAACCTGGGCATAAGTGCTGCCCAGCGAGCCATCCTCGGCTCTTGTGGTACTGGCACAGCAACTATGGCCCCTTGGCCCTGGAAAATAGGTATTCGTTCCAGGATGAATGACACCAAAATGGAACCATAGCCAAACTTCTTTAGTTTGAATTGCTTGCTTTTTTTCATTTTCCTCTTCTTATTGACCGTCACTGTGGTAGCCCAATCGAACAATGTGGGGTTCATACACTCGGAGGCTAGTATGAGTTGGGCTTTTGTCGCTTCATGCAGTGCCTACGATCATGCAACCCGCGTAATGGTGTGTAGCACTACTCTGAGTGCTAGATAATGGATAGTGTGGATGTCCACCTTCCTGCTTCCCGATCCGGTTTGTGCCCCTGGGCACACCCTTGCCATTACTCATTCCATATTTTCCCCGGAAGGTCTGTTGCCTGTCAAAATGGGTACTGGGCCTCTCCGTGACATCCCGGTGATGACATATACGTTGGAAACCTCAAGTTCCAACACTTGGTCCCAAAGTTTAAATACTTCTTTGTTTTCATCCCATATGCTGACCAAGTATTGTAGCAGCTCAGGTTGAGCTCGTAAACATGGAGTAAGAATTTTTTTTTTGAGTCCACAGTTCTTTAGTGAATTCATATAGGCTTCATTCTCCATAGCCATTTCATCTTCCTCTCCATGTTCCCTCTCCTTCCATTCAATAACCATTGTGCTTGGTTACCTACATCAACATGATCAAAAACCCTTATTAGATCTCTGTCATGCTTAAAAATCCATATGGATGACTCACTGTTTAAAAATTTAAAGCGGAAAATTATGTCGCGCCATTGGCACAACTGTTTTCCTAAGAGTCGCGGTAGTTGGCGTGACCCCTTTGTGAGTAAAACGCCATTGGTGCAAGTCCGTGCTCGATACCCACACTAATGGCGAAGCCCTAAAATTTTAAAATGTCTCCTCTAGAGATCGACTGTGCAATGAAAACTCATAAAAAATGGATTAAAATGGAGCTTAAGGGAACGCCTTTTACCTGGAACAAACGAGGAGCTGAGTGACGTCCCAGATCAGTCACAATCACTACCACAAAATTGCACACCAACAGACCACTGTTGCTCTCCAAGTAAGGTAAAAAGTAAAAGTAAATTTGTTTTACCATTTGAAGCCTATTTATAATTTTTCAAGTCAAAATTAGGTTTTAAGTGTCATTTTCCCAATATTTTAATATATTTTGTAGAAAATGGATTTTACACTTGCTTCTATGTGTTGTAACGGGTTTTTACGCAACTTGGACTGCAATACGAGTTGTATTTTATATTTTTTCGGACTCGGTAAAAACACAAAAAAGTCATTTTGGAGTAATCTTTCAGCTCTTTTCTAACTCTCTAAACATGAAAATATTTCCGAGTCCCTTATCATTTTCGATCTCGTTAAAGTGGACACGAAATGATATATAACCAGTATATGTTCACCCCTTTTTTAGGCTAGGATAGATTACTTATGAAAAAGGAATACCCTAGCCTATCGCGACTAGGAGGTTTTCTCAGACATAGTTTTCTACCTTTTCGGGTCTGAGGAACTATTTATGAAAAGGGACCGTTGGAGTTTACTTTTCCACTGTCTTTTCAAACTCTCTAAACATGAAAACACATCGAGTTCTTCCTTTGTAAGACTCGTTAAACCCTGATGACATTGGATTCAGTCGTAATGATGATATTGGAGTTCCTCCTTCCTAGGGCGCGTTAAATGTACTAGGATGGACTTATATAACAAGCATATGGTATCCTCTTCAAGCTTGTATAAAAATAAAGGGGTACTCGCCAGAAATGGTGGGGAAAATGGAACCAACATCATTGTCGTGTCGATAGTATGTCACTCTTGAACATGGCACTTGTCTGCATTCGTGTCGGGTTGGGCACATCTCATCTCATTTTCCACTTGCCTCCATGGGTTTGGGTGATCACTTTTGACCTCTCATCTGCTCTTTTTCCTGTCATCATGACCTATGATCTGTTGATGTAAAATACTTCCAAACTCACTGTCGTGCCGCCATGTGTTCAAGAGAAATTGACCTCTGCAAATTCCAACCTTCCTCTGATTCTCATCTGATCTTGATTCACAAAGACATTATGTTCCTCTATCTCATGTTGATGATGTGGGAAACACTATGGCCCACCTTCAATCAAGGTCACTTTCTGTCGACTTCAGCTCATTATCCAGGAAGCTGATCTAGAGACTCCCTTCTGGTACCTTGGAGCCTGCATGCCTCAATGGCAGGTTCTTCACATTCGACATGAGGTCTTCATCATTGGCCTCCGATCGAGTGATTCTATGGGTGTTTGATGTCAACTCACTGATTCACATGCCATAGATTGTACCTATAGTACCTTGAGGGCCATTGTAATTATTGGTGGTACCTCCTGCGTCTGTTAACAGCTTTCATCATTGGCTGGTAATCAGACGATGTACTTGCATGTTAGACTTCAGCTCACATATTCGCATTATTGAACTTGTACTTTGTTTGGGACGAGATGGAGCTCAAGACCCTGGATTGCTGTATGTTATAATCCAGGATGCGATTTTGTGGATTATCATGGTTAGTTACATGACTCAATGATTGGATGGCTGCGACCATACCTGAGTATTTTTATCGATCCTGACTGGGTGGCTGCGTCCATGCCTTGGATATGCATTATTGTATACTCTGTTATGGATGGTTGCGCCCATACCACATATATATCATGTATTTGAGATATCAGTTGTACTTCTCTACACAGGTTTTCTGACGGCGGTGTTTTTAGTTGGACACGTTCTCGTAAAGCATTTCACCCCTCTCTCTCTTTCGGGCCTCATGCTTTAGGGGGCATCTATTACACAGAAATTTTTTACTGTCCCTGCAATCCCTCGTCCCGCACATTGGAGGGCTCTTTCTGTGACCTGTGAGCAGTGACATAACTTGAAAACACTTTCATGGCATTCCCCTAGACATGTAATTTCATTGCCCTTAAGACAAATCCTTGTGAAAAACCTTTAAAATATCCTTTTTTGCATTGGCGTGGGTGCACAGTTCAGCCCTCACGCCAAGGGAGAAAATAATTAAAAGAGGGCGTGCCAATTGGCGCTATGTCTCAGAGCTGCACCCGCGCCAGGCTTAATAAAGGGTGTTTTTTAAAAATAAATGGCGGAAGATTGACCCCAACCAATTCCTAAACTGGTCTCTAATTTGAGTTGGGAGGTTGGCTTCTAATTTCCATGTAGAGGAAGTAGTTTTCCACCTCTCATGGAAGCTTCCTTAAGGATAGGGCCAATCCCATGATTGTAGGTATCTCAACTCCCCTTCCTCCATCTATATAAGCTTTCCATTTTCCTTTGCAAGCTAATCTCCAAGAGCCTTCATAGCCCAAAGAATGCTGCGATAGTCCTCATAGCATCAAATCAATAGCAAGGAGATTGACGATCGAAGAGAGAGGCTTGTTCCCATCCTTGACAAGCTTTACCGAGACGTATTCCGCTAGCGACCTGTCGAAGGAGAATTCAGCGTCAGAGCCAGGTTGTATTTTCCTTTGTATGAATTAATGATAAGTGACTATTGGTTATGGTTCCACTCGTTTTTTTCATTATGATCATGAGTTGTGTCTTCTCTGACTGATACATAACTGGATATATCGGGTTTTACGCTTGTGTTTGCTGTGTTTCTTGTGTGTGTAGGTGTTTGATCGTGGTGAGCGAAAGGATTGTGATCTACCAGAGCAAGGAAACGGGAGCATCATCTCCCCTACAAACAATAGCGTTGGAATTGAGGTAGGCCTTCTTCACAAGTTGGTTTATTATAATTAGGAACCTGTGCCTTAGCGTGATACGATTGTTGCTAGACATGATCTGGGCTAGTAGGGATCACCTGTGTCCGCAGAGGGGATTTACCTCCACAACGATTACTCAGTTCATCTGAGAAAAAACCCTCAGGACAAAAAATATTGTTTTCCACACCAAAATGTGAGTTCAACACCTGTCTCAAACCACCCAAAAGAAATAAATTGGTAGATTAGAGATGCTAGACATATTACACACAAAGGAACAATTCTATTGCATACTAGAAATCACATAGATACGTCACATATTTGTGGTCCTTGTGAGATCCAAAAAATTCCAAATATGAATAGGGAGGTTGATATATTCTCTCAAAATCCACCTACAAATCCAAAAACAATTCTAAATTGATCACCTGAGAATGATCTTCCAAGTCTCTCCCTTAATTATTACATCCACAGTTACAATACATATCATAACAATAAAATTGATCTCTTTCTCATTGGTCTTCATCAACAGCTCTACCCACTCTGTAGACTTCTGGACTCCACTCTTTCTTTATCCACATATTCAAGCATACCTTCCAACTCATTTAAATTACACCCACTTTTGATCATAAATGATGAGATTTTCAATATCAATAATATTGACAATTGAGCTCATTGGGGCTTCTGTGATAAGAGATGACAAGTAATGAACCTTCCTCTGGACAAATCACCATTTTTCATACATTATAATTTGTAATATCCATAAGTTTCTAGGTAGATGGTCTAAACACTAAATGTTTTCAAAAGTTAATCTAACAACTTAACTTGCTTCACACACACGAATCTCATATTGTAACTTGTATCCATTGTTCAGGGGTTTCTAGACACCAAGAACAACAAACCTTAATAGTATAAACACAATCAAACTACTGATGTGTTCAAGGGTTTCCTAGTGCCAAAAATAACTAAGTAGAATTAATAAACTTACAAATAAAGTCCTTAACAATAAAGACAACAAAACCAATTACACTCCATAACTACTCTCCTCTATTCCACCCTGCATAATGCCAACAAAGCTCTTAAAAACTACTTCATTGTTGAATATTAATTGAAACAAATAGTCTGTATCTTTAATGTCTTACTATTAATTTCCTGTTGATGGGATTCACAACGGATTAGATTCGTCAAAATTTACAATCCTTTCCAAATCTGAATTGACCATCTTTGCACAAGGAAAAACATATCCCTTCTAATATAGAGACTCTAATTGTGACACCTACATGCCCAACTCGAGTGGTGGGAAAAGTTCATTTCATTTTTTTCTGTGACAATTCCATACTCGGAAAGTCAAGGAAATGAAGATCATTGAAACACGTGTAATGGGAACTGCCAGCAAATATCAAAAGATATTGATTTTCATGTACTATAGCAGTATGATTAGACCACGGTTGTGGAGGCATACCCACAATTTCTACATCAACCTATGTGTTTTTATCCATGTCGGGAATAATCATATCATTCATAAGACTTCTGCTTGAGTCCTCACCACCAAACATAATTAAACTAGACCCTATAATACTGACAGATTGACCTCCATGTGCAATCAAATCTTTTACATATGACCTTAGTACAAAACATGTACAAGATTCTGTGTCAAAGGATCAAACTGTCATAAAATTAGAAGGATCTTTGGTATGTCTAGCAACAACTAGAATCTTGTTTCTCGAAAGAATTAGGCAATGACCATAACAAGAAGATAAAATTTCTTAACAAGAGTAAGATTTCATCTTTGTATCCACTTTGGAGAATATCAAATATTTAAAATCAAGCACTTGAATATCATTTAGGTATTGTCTATTGTGATTTCCATGAAATCCATACATTTTCTCTTGCAATACTACCCCTGAACAAATTGATGATGGAGGAGACAACCTACTTCGAAGACATCATATCTCCAGATTAAATAGAACAAATCTCACAACAAGGATCTCGGGTGGGTATTCCAATAAAATTCACATGAAAACAAAGCTCACTAAAAAAAAATCTGATATCACACACCTACATATTTACAGGAAACAACTATCATTCCTCTCACATCTTTCTAGGCTCTCCCTTAAGGGATTCAAGCCTTGTAATAGCCTGGCATAAGCCACCGTAAAAACTCGTGTAAAATGATAGTTGTTAAATAATTAAATATTATTAATTCTTATATTGATATTACATGAAGAATATTCTTGTAATTATTAATTATAATAATATTTGTGTTGGGTATGTGTTATATTCTTTCCATGATTAGTCCCATGCGCAAAGATCAGGCAAAGAGGAAGCTCTGGTTAAACCATAGGAAGTATGTCCAGACTATATTAAAGAGGTTAAATATGCAGGATAGTAAACCAGTAAATGTTCCTATTCCTATAGGCGTAAAGCTATCTGCTGAACAATGTTCCAAGACACAAGAAGAAGAGGAGGAAATTCCCCCTGTTCTATATGCAAGTGCAGTGGGTAGCCTAATGTATGCAATGGTCTATACTAGACCACACATTGCACATGCAGTGGGAGTATTGAGCAGGTTTATGTCAAACCCAGGGAAGGAGCATTGGATAGTAGTGAAGTAGGTTTTCAGATATTTGCATGGCACTAGTGATTATGACTTATGCTACTAGGGAAGACCAGGATTGGAAAGAGTGTTGGACATTCATGGTTTTTTTGATGCAGACTGGGCTAGAGATATAGACCAAAGAAGATCTACAAGTGGGTATGTTTTCAGCGTATTTGGAGGTGCAGTCAATTAGATGAGTAAAATACAATCTGTAGTGGATCTTTCAACTATAGAGGAAGAATGCATGGAAGCCACTCATGAAAGCAAGGAAGGAGTTCAGTTGCAGAGACTGTGTTCAAGTATGGGGTTAGTGCAGAAAGCTATAAGGATAGACTGTGATAGCCAAAGTGTAATTTTCTTGGCTAAGAACCCTGATTATCATTCAAAGACAAAGCACATTGATGTTCAATATAACCTTGTGAGAGATATGGTTGATTACAAAAGGGTGTTGCTGGTAAAGGTGGACACTTTGAATAATTTTTCAGATGCATTGGCGAAGTCTGTGAGCACTCATAAGTTCGCTTGGTGTAGAGAAACAATGGGTGTTCCATAGCTAGACTGATTATTAAGCTCTCATGTGGCCCCCCTGTAGAAAGAAAAAAACAAGTGGGAGAATGTTTGGTATGCATTATATTATTTCCACGATTATTCCTACACGTTGTACATTGTGTCGGGTGTAGCAGGGGGATCACAGGGGGGCCAAAAGCCTCACTTGTCGGGGTCCAGGGTAGCATGCCGAGATTTTTTTTGGGTGGGTGCACCCACCCATGGTTTTGTGCATGGGTTTGCACATGGTTTTGGGGGACGATGGGATTCCAAGCATGCCTCAAAAGACAAGTAACTATGTTCTTTGAAAATTCTTTTGATTGCATATCAGGCGTGATGATATAATAATTAAATTTATTCGCAAGGAAAATTTCATATGATAAAGAATCAATATTATTTCTTGAGAAAACCTCTATAAAATTTCATGGATAGAGGAATAAGTGTTTTATTCATTGAAATATTAGAATATTTCATGTTCTTTGAATTCTTAAAATTTTTTCATGGCTAAAATAATTCTGTGAATCGCACGAGTTATTGGAAAATAAGGTCCAAAAATGCCTTTGTCTCTCTCAAACCAGGATAGATATGTAAAACGTGGAGGAGGTTTTTGTAAAAGAGGAAGTTATTACCAAAATACTCTTTCATATTTTAAAAATTCATTTCCCATGTTTCAAAAATCATGTCCCAAATTGATGACAAAAACAAGGAATTATTTAATATTTAAATCTGGAAAAATGAGTTTCAAATATTTGTTTAAATCATCCAAACCGTAACACCTGTGTAAAAATTAAGAGAGATTATTTTTAATGACCCTGTTACAAAAAAAAAAAAACCTCTTTGGATTTTCCAAAACTCGTTTCCAGTTGGTTGGAAACTGTGTCCAAATTTGATGACAAAAATAGGAAATTGTTTAATAATTAAATCTAGAAAATTGGGCTGCAAAGATTCCTTTGAATATTCAAAACTGTGACACCTATGAAAAAAATGAGAGAGATTAGTTTTAATAAGCCTCCTGCAAACAAAATTTGTTTTGGTTTTCCAAAATTTGTTTCCATATGTTCGTAATCCGCGTCCAAAGTGGATGAATAAAATACGAAAAACAATGTAAAACAGAGTGATTCTATTTGATTTTTCAACCAGATAAAAATAATTGTTTATGTGCATATAGACATAATAATTATGTTGATAATTCTTTAAAATTAATTAATTTATTTCATTTAATAGATTACCAAGTATGTTCCAATGATGCATATGAATTAAAAGTTTAAAGATAAATATTGGACTCTTGCAAAGAGTATTTGCTGAGGTGCATGTTAATAATACCTAGTATATTGATTTACTAGAATTGATTATGTGATTTTACATACATGAGGGGCTTGAGTCATGTAAAAATATATAAATAACTTTTTTGAGTAGTATTTCACATAAACCTTTGCATAAAAGGAAATTGATTGTGTTGTTTGAGAAGTATTTGTTATTCATGTTAATTATTGATGAAATATTACAAATCTCTCTGTTGTGTGAAATCATAAGAAAATATTTTTTATTTCATGCATAATATCTATTTAGCTATCTATCTTTTGGAAAAATAATAATTAGGTTGTTAAATTCCTTGGAAAATAAATATATATATTTGTTTTGAAGGAAGCATTTATTGTGTTAGAACTATTCAAAAAGAATAGAAGAGAAAAATATATCCTTGTAGGCATTGTTGGATAGGATGCTTGTAGAGGAAAACAAGTAAACGCATGATTTATTATGTAAGACTATTTAGAGAAACATATATTCTTGCATTCATGGAAAAATTATAATTTTAGGTATTAGATTTCTAGAGAAAAGAAAGATGCAATCACATAATATTGATTGTGTTAACCTTATTTTGGGAAAAATAATATGTATTTCGCAAACCTAAAGGTATTAGCTTTATTATTGGACAATATTTTTCATAGTTATTGGGTTAGATATTTTGGATGAGAGGGAAATTTCCATTTGCATGCATCAAATAATAAGTGCTATGCGTTTGACCCCTTGGAATAGAAATGTATTTATTTTTCCATGAAATATTTATTTAGTTTATTTTGGAAATAAATATATGGTTTACATGCAAGAAGAAAAAGCTATGTTATTGCATGCACAAAATTATAACTAGCATGTTAACTTTGTTTGAAATAGAATTGGCATTAATATACATAATAGCCATTGTAATTAACTCTTGTGCGGAAAATATGTTGTTGGAAAAGAATATGCATTCACATGCATAAGTATAGAATATATTGCGTTAATCCTTTTGGAAAAGAAAACATACGAGTATGCACAAAGGAAATTTCTTGTTGTGATAGCTATCTTGAAAGCTTGTTATGTCGTTCATGCACAATATTATTACATAGTATGTTAGCTTTCCTTTGGAAATAATATGAAAGTGCATGAAATATTTTGGTAGCGCTTGTTGGAAAGATGATGCTTGATAGTGATTTATTTAATGCATGTGAAATGATTTTAAAGAATTGATTTCATGTCAATTTGGTTATGTTTTATACATGCATACAAATAGTTGGTGAATTGTCACAAATAAAGATTGATTAATGGTTTATTAATATTTTATCAAATCATGATATCAAGTGTGCTAGCAAGATTAATGGCAGGAAAGGAGGGTGACATCACAAAAGGATTTTTCAATTTTAACATTGTGGAAGATAAAAAAAAATTATTTCATGCAAGTTTAGGAGTTCCAACTGTAGGATGACCCACTGAAGGAAATAGTCTGACTACAAAAACATATATTGAGGATCCGTGGGTAAATGGTATCACGATGATTGTAATATATTATAGATATTTATGTTGCATTTAAGATTATTTTTATATGAAATTTTTATGAAAATGGTCAAGGGATGGACTCCTTATAACCATTGAGTGAGGGGTGAAAACCCTCATGAGCATTTAATAATAAAATTAACGTTTGTGGGTTTTCACTCTACGGGTTTCCATGGTATATCGGTGTCTAATGATGTGATTGTTCATTGTGTCATTTTCATGATGTTAAATTATTTCATGATGTTATGTTTATATTATAATTTATGTGACTTACTAATTGAGTTAATATAATCATGGGATCGATGCATAGTTATAGAAGGAAATTAAAATTAATATGCTACAACAAGGAGAGTTAATGGTTGTGTAACTCACTATTCTTTTTACTAAATATTTCTCTAGGTAATGATGATGGTTATTCTAATGGTTAATGAGGTAATATAGAAAGTAATTTATAAATCTAGACATTGGTAAATTTGGAAAAAATTTCCTTACTCTATGCATTTTCCTGTGAGGTTACCGGCATATGTGAAAAATGGTATCAGAAAAAAATGTTGCAAAACTGGCACCTTTTGGGACTCGTCAAGTATAAAATAAGTAGAGGTATGATGTTGGTGGTCATGACCTCAGGAATGAATCTAGTTGAACTTGCAGAATACTACAATTTACATGATATTCATGATGCATGATTAATGACCGCATGAAAGAGTAGAAAGTTATAACGTTTATTTAAAATTTATGGTCATGACATTTGAATATGAATGTAGATAAAAGACAATGAAACCTATATTGTACCTATGAACCATCCTGAGCACTCATTGGTTATAGTGTAGATTGATTACCAACCTTTGCATGCATAATATTAGAACAATGAGTATGGTGCATTAGAAAAGAAAAATATGAATAAAGTTACCATGCACTAGTTATAAAGAATGAATGCATGCATGGTTGGTGTGATAACTAAATAATTTAGAACTTGGGGTTGACCCTGAAGAGGACAATGGAATGTTGTAAAAAATATTAATAATAAATTTCCAAGCAAAATTTATGTTCGGACTTGGATCCATAAGTTGGTCGACTTTTTCGATTAGACACTCGTGTAGGGATTGTTGGTTGTGATTTTTTGGATAAATTTAACCATTGATGATATTAATATTATTCATGATATTCTGTAAATTCTAGTTTTGCTATCTCTCTTATAGTTTAAACATTTTTAGGGAAATTTATTTCATGTGGGCTAATTGTTGTTAAAATTTGTCAATTGATGTAGATTGCATGATTGCAAACTTCTTGTTAGAATGTAGCATTCATTATATATTTCATTCTTGAAAAATATTTGATAAAAGTCTATAGTGGTTGTAGATTGCATGATTGCAAACTATTTTCCCAAAATTTCCCAATCGTTGTCACTTACATGGCTACAAGCTAATGGATAGAAAGTAAACAATTCACATTTTTTGTCCTCGTGTTTGATAGGACTATTATTTATCTATAATATTGATGGTTGGTAATGTGATACCTTAAAGAAATTATAATTCTATGGTATGCAAGATATGTTAATGGATTTTTTCTATGTTGCATGATTGTTATTATGTGGAAATTTGGAATGTATACCACCTATATTACATGTGATTAATTGTTCTCAATGCACTTTGACAAATTTTGGGACCCATGTTGAGTATCAAGTATAGATGCATGGTGTACATAAATGTTCCTTTGCCTTAATGATATAAAAAAATGTAAAATTATGTAAATTGAAATGGATTTTAGACATTGGCTATTTTTAGGCATTGAATATTTATTGGATTCAATGGCTATGGAAGCCATGATGGGGTTGATGTGATGATTTAATATTTTATTATTGATTTAATGAATACCTTGATTGGGTTATTAAGGAAATAACTCTAGAGTTTTAGAAGACTTATTTCTAGCTTATGAAAAGCTATTGGTGGTTAAGTTCTAGAAGAACCTTCCCTAAAAGTCTCCTAAAAATACCTAGGAGAAAATAATAAAGAGGAAAATATTAACATAATGGGAGAGAAAGATTATGTTAATCACTTAATTGGAGATACATACTAAGTGGGGTAAAATAAAGAACAATGGGAGAGAAAGGTGTGCTTTAAAGAAAAATAAGAGTATCTTTTTACAAAAATTTAAACAAAAAGGCCTAGCCAAAAGATTGGCAGACCTTAAATTAGGATGCTACTAAAATTATGTTGAGAAGAAAGCACCAAGGAATCAATGAGGTTTTTGATTCTAGTGCCAAGTAGATCTTAGCTGGGTGGGGAAATATTAGACATAGTTCATGGTTGGGTGGAATACGATCGGTTCCTCAATAATTCCTAGAAATTAACTATGGTTAGATGAAATTATGTCTATATTATATTATTGATTTCAAAATTATCTAAAGATGTTGGATGTTACAATAGACTGTAAATTGTATATATCAAAGTTTTTGCATGTGTTATATTTTGCATGCATGATATATTAAATTATCTAAGCAACAATTTTGATGAAGTAGGTTGTGTTTGTAGGTTTTTATCAACAAATGAGCATGTAAGAAATGAATTATCTATATGCATGCATAGAGAAAATAAATTGAAATATATAGGTGACTGAAATAATTCATGTTAGATAAAATAATTATTTATTGAACTCTAAATTCCTAATAGAATAAAGGAAAATGGTTGGAGATAAATTCAATGAGTTTGAATTTGATTGAAATTACTATGGGAGAGAAAGACAGTAATTTTCAAGAAAAATCACTGGAGATAAACTCCACAAGTTTGAATTTGATTGAAATTAATGTGGGAGAGAAAGACAGTAATTTTCAAATAACACTAGTGGGAGAGAAAGACAAGTGTAACCCCTAAACAAAATAAATCATGCACTTGATAGAGTTTTTGATATAATTTTTATGATTAAAGGGCTAGTGCTCCTTGAGTTTTTGTGGAAGTATTATGATTGAAGTATTATTTTAAATTTCCTAAATACTTGGTAAAGAAAATTAAATATTAATATTCCAACAAGAGAAAACGTAGAGGATGATGTTCTCTTTAAGGGGGGGAGTATGTAATATTGTTGGCGTAAGCCACCGTAAAAACTCTTGTAAAATGAGATTTTTTTAAATAATTAAATATTATTAATTATTATATTGATATTACATGAACAATATTCTTGTAATTCTTAATTATAATAATATTGAAATAATTATTTCTTAATTATTTTATTTATAAGAATTTCTATTCTTCTATAGAAATAAATTATATTTCCAAGTTTGTATCTTTTATGAGTTTTAGAAATAATGAGTAATAGTTTTTTAAAAACTATGGATAAGTGGTATTTTTCTCATAAGGAAAACAAAATCTACCTTGAAAAGAAAAACATGAGAGATATATGGAGTGGTTTTATGATTTAGGAAAAATTAGATTTATGGGTGATTTATGGAATTCTTTTAGAAAATCTATTCCATTATCTTTATTCCATTTCTTGTAAGATTATGAGAAAAATAGAGAAGGGAATGAGAGAATACATGGAGAATGGAGCCAAGGAAGAGGAAGAAGGGATTCCAAGCATGCATCAAAAGATAAGTAACTATTTTCTTTGAAAAGTCTTTTGGTTGCATATGGGGCAAGATCATATAAAAATTGAATTTCTTTCCAAGGAAAAGTTCATATGATAAAGAATCAAGATTATTTATTATGAAAACCTCTATATAATTTCATGGATAGAGGAATAAGTGTTCTATTCATTGAATTCCTGGAAGATTTCATGTGCTTTGAATTCTTAAAAGTTTTTCATGGCTAAAATAATTTTGTGAATTGCATGAGTTATTGGAAAATAGGGTCCAAATATGCCCTTTTATCACCCAAACCAAGATAGATATGTAAAACGTGAAAGAGGTTTTTTTTAAATAGGGGTTTATGACCAAAATCCATGTTTCATATTTTAAAAATTTGTTTCCCATGTCTCAAAAACTATGTCCAAAATTGATTACAAAAAGAAGGAATTATTTAATATTTAAATATGGAAAAATAAGTTGCAAAAAATCATTTAAATATTCAAAACCGTAACACTTTTGTAATAACTGAGCGAGGTTATTTTTAATGACCTTGTTAAAAACAAAAACCTCTTTGGGATTTCCAAAACGCATTTCCAGTTCATTGGAAACTGTATCCAAATTTGATGATAAAAACATGAAATTATTTAATAATTAAATCTAGAAAATTGGGCTGCAAAGATTCCTTTGAATCTTCAAGACCACGACGCCTGTGAAAAACATGAGAGCTTTTATTTTTAATAATTTTTTTCCAGAAAAAAACCTCTTTTGGTTTGCTAAATTTCTTTCCATATATTCGTACGTTGTGTCCAAAGTGGATGACTAAAATAGGAAAAACAGAGTAAAACAGAGCGGTTCTGTTTGATTTTTTTAACTAGATAAAAATAATTATTTATGTACATATAGACATAGTAATTATGTTGATAATTATTTAAAAGGAATTAATTTATTTCATTTAAGATATTACCAAGTATGTTCTCATGATGCATATGCATTTAAATTTTAAAGAGAAATATTGGACTCTTGTAAAGAGTATGTGCTTAGGTGCACTTGAATAATACCTAGTTTATTGATCTACTAGAATTGATTATGTGATTTTACATGCATTAGATGCTTGAGTCATGCAAAAATATATAAATAACTTTTGTGAATCGTAGTTCACATAAAACATTTCCATAAAAATAAATTGGTTGATTTATTTGAGAAGGATTTGTTATTCATGTTAATTATTGAGGAAATATTACAAATCTATGTGATGTGTGGAATGATAAACAATTAATTTGTATTTCATGCACAATAGCTAGTGAGTTAGCTATATTTTCAAAAAATAATAATTAGACTCTTAAATTCCTTGGAATATATATATATATATATATATATATATATATATATATAGAAGGAAGAATTTATTGTATTAGAACTCTCCAAAAAAATTAGAAGAGAAAAATATATCCTTGTAGGAATTATTGGATAAGATGCTTGCAAAGGAAAACAAGTAAACGCATGCTTTATTATGTAACATTATTTAGAGAAACATATACGCTTGCATGCATGGAAAAAGTATATTTTTGGGTATTATATTTCTAGAGAAAAGAAAGATGAAATGACATAATATTGATTTTGCTAGCCTTATTTTGGGAAAAATAATATGTATTTTGGAAACCTAAAGTGATTAGCTATGGTATTAGCTTTATTTTGGGAGAATATTATGCATAGTTATTGGGTTATATCTTTTGGATTAGAGGGAAATGTCCCTTTGCATGCATGAAAGCATAATTGGTATGCATTTGACCCCTTGGAAAAGAAATGTGTTTATTTTTCCTTGAAATATTTATTTAGTTTATTTTGGAAATAAATATATGTTTTACATGCAAGAAGAACAAGCTATGTTATTGCATGCACAAAATTATAACTAGTATGCTAAATTTGTTTGAAATAGAGCTGGCATTTTTATACATAATAACCATTGTGAATATAACTTGTGTGGAAAATATGTTTTTGAAAAATAATATGCATTCACATGTATAAGTCTAGAATGGATTGCGTTAATAACTTTGGAAAAGAAAACGGAAGAGTAGGCACAAAGGAAATTTCTTGTCCGGATAGGGTATACACAAAACCAGAGAGGATTGATTTATTATAGGGACAGATTATACATTCCTAATTTAAACTCTTTAAAAAGAGATATTCTGGATGAGTACCATAAGAGGCCATATGCTGGACATCCAGGATACCAGAAATAAATTTCATCCTTAAGAAATAAACTCTTCTGGCCTAGTATTAAAAATGATGTGGAAAATTACTTGGCTAGATGAATAGAATGTCAACAAGTGAAGGTAGAACATCAACATCCAGTAGGATTGCTGAATCCCTTACCCATCCCAAAATGGAAGTGGGAAATTGTTTCCATGAATTTTATTACTGGTTTACCAAGGAATAAATACCAACATGACTCAATCATGGTAGTAGTGGATAATTTTACTAAAACTACTCACTTTATACCTGTACATTCTACGTTTAGTACAGCCCAAGTAGTAAATGTATTTATGAAAAATATTGTAAAATTGCATGGCATTCCTAAAATGATCATATCAGATAGAGATGTAGAGTTTACCACAACTTTTTGGAGGAGTCTGTTTGGGGGTATGGGTATCAAATTAAATTTTAGTAATGCTTTCCATCCCCAAACTGATGGCCAAAATGAAAGAACAAACCATATTTTAGAGGACATATTAAGGATGTATGTCATGAACAAACCAACAAATTGGAAGGACTTTCTACACTTAGCATGATTTTCCTATAACAATAGCTAGCAAGATTCAATAAAGATGAGCCCTTTTGAAGAGATTTATGGCAGAAAGTGTCATACCCCTCTAAGTTGGAGTCAACCTGAAGATAAAATAATACTTGGACTAGAAGCCTTACATGAAATGAAAATATTTTTGAAGAAAATTTAGCAAAATGTCAAAATACCTTAGGACAGGAAAAACATTATGTAGACAAAAAGAGAATTCACAGAGAATTCAATGTGGGTGATCATGTTTACCTAAGGACTAAGCCTAAAAAGAATACTTTTCACACTAGAAGATGTGCAAAGCTAACTCCACGTTACTATGGACCTTTTGAAGTACTAGAAAGGGTTGGACCAGCTGCATATAAGTTGGCTTTACCTAGCCACATTAAGGTTCATGATGTATTTCATGTTTCATTATTAAAAAAAAATATGTGCATGACCCTACTCATGTTATTGATTGCAATGTGATACAGGTGGAACCAGAAGGGGAATTCCTTCCAGAGCCACTTCAAATCTTGGCACGGGAAGAAATTGAGCTCCAAAACAAAACTGTGGCCATGGTGAAGGTGTAGTGGAGGCACTTTGCACCCAAAGAGACTACTTGGGTGTGAGAAGAAGAAATGATGGAAAAATACCCATCACTGTTTAAACAATGATTTTAATTTATTTTTTCTTTACAACACCGAGCACGGTGTCTTGTTTTTAGAGGGGGAATATGTAATATCCCCAGTTTTCTATTATTTTATTAGACATTTGAACAAGTCCAAAATGGTACAGTGGACCTCAATGGAAAAAAAATTGTGGGGAATTATTTTATTATTTCAAGTTATTAAAATAAAATGGAAATTAACGTGCAATGACTAGATTATGATTAGAGATACAGAAACCAAATCCATGAGGATGGATAAGGTGCTGAGTCTCTCCTAGACTTCAAAAAATCCTTGGAAGGAATAAATAAAATACTAAAATTAGATTGGAGATAAGAATCTAAAAATTATCCCAGTAAAGAGAAAATTACTGGGAAGAGGTGGAATGAAGTTGGAAAGCAAAAAAGCTCGCTTTAAAAGTATCTTTGTGGAAGAAACAAAGGGAAAGCCTAGGCAAATAGAAAAACAACATCCTAAATTAGCTGGACGTAGTTAAGGAAAATAGGCTGGGGGAAAGCAAGCTTAAATAAGCAGATTCAGGATAGACAAAGGGTTGTCTATCACTAGATAAAAAAGGATCTCTGCTCGGGGGTGAGCTGTGGAGAAAGAGCTCTAACGTCGGGAGGGAACTAATCTATCCTAAGTGGTATGCACAATTAAATCCAATTGTTTTTGAATTATATTTTAATTCTATTATGAGTTATTAAAAATGTCAATTAGTTGAATCTGAATGAAATCATGTATATGATTACAAGTTTATACTATTGAATTTAGATGATTTAGATTTATAAAATTGGTGGTATGTACATTGAAAATAAATAACTATAAGGAAAATAGTTTATTCTGTATTGTTGTACAGACATACCCTATAGAGGACCAACTCTCAGAATGTCTAAAACCTAGTATTGGGTCTATATCTATGGTTAGGTACCTCACAGTAAAGTGACCTTTCCGTAATTTAGTTGTCTTAGCATTATGTTGTCAAACTATACAATTCATTGAAAGATAAATTCTAAGCAGGAATTAATATACAGAAATGGAATAGGTAGATACTGTATAGTGAAAGATATGTTGTATTGTATAGTTAAATATTACTATACTATTTAGAGAAAGATCAATCAAATCTAGACTTAATAGATAGAGACAAGGATAATTTTACGGATGAAAACTTACCTTGAAGTTTAAAATGTTGGTGAATTTCACTAGTCCCTAATATGTGAACTATACAATTTTATTGGTACATTTGTAAAATCATACACATTTATAATGATTTTATATATAGTTTGTATATAATGTTGGCTATTTTTAGGGTAAAATAATTTTATATTGTAAAATTTGGGCGAATCATTTTTACAAAAAAGTGGAAATTGATGAATCTTTTTTTTTAATAATCATGGAAAATTAGCCCATGTGAGAATATTATCCCCTAAAATTTTCCATGGATAGAGAGCGTATACATGCATATAACCGAATTGTATTTTTATGCTAAAAGTAGAAATTGAAAGTACCTTTGGAAAGAGAAAATTTTCTGACATTATAGCTGAATATAAAAGTATAAGTTGAAGGAATATATTATGTTAATATTTACTATAGTATTACGCTTCAATATTAAAGAAGGCTATAGAATTGAATTCACCAGTTTTATATTGAGTAATAAAGAAACTACACCATACCATCTTACTGAGAAGTTTTCATCGAATTTAGTCTTTTTAAATAGAAACAATAGTATTAATTTTTTACATACCATAGAAATATACGAAAGATAAAGAAATGGTATTCAACAAAAATAAAGGAAAATATATACATAGAATATTTAATATTACTCTAGTTAACCAGAGGTATTGATACAGTAAGGACGTATCTACAATTCCCCTTTACCAATACATAGATCTGGAGTATTATCTAATTAAACCAGAGCAGTTTGTGAACATAAATTCACACAGAGAACTCTTTGTTCGTATATATAATTGTAAAGGAAAATGGAAGAAAAATAAAAACTATGCAATTATTGCATATAGCCGACATTCATTCGACCAACCTGGACAAGAAAATGAATTCCGTATGAATATTAAATGAATAAGGGCATAGGATGCACATCATAACTTCACATGAATGTGAACTCAAGTCATACCTGCGTAAATGAATCCAAGAGTCAGAGTGGAGAATGAATAACTAAAAGAAATACAAATATATATACGGAAGAAGTTGAGGATATAAAAGACAAAGTGTTGGGGTAGTTACCTTGTAGAACTGTGTCTGCATATTATATCTGTAATGAAATGAAAAGGAGAATCTAATAAACACATAATATATATATATGTGTGTGTGTGTGTGTGTGTATTCATATAATAAATGGTAACCTGTGAAGACAGAAGAAAAATATAAAACAAATGAGGACTAAGCATATATAGCAGATGACATTGATTTCATGTAGGATGAATTTCATATGACACAAATAAGAAATCATTAAATGATTATAATCCTAAAACAAATTCGAAAGTATGAAAACAAGTTACAAAAATTTGGAGTTATAAACGAAATAAAATTTGGATGCAAATAAATAGTAAGGTCGCCTGAGCTTACCATGAGCCATATATGATGAGATTTTGTCCAGAACCCATCTGCGTTTGGTAAAAATACGTATGTTGGCCAGAAGAATCTGCGTTTTTAGATAATAATGCTAGTATTATTTGACAAACAATAATAACTATCGAAACTAAAATAATATGGTTTTTGAAATAAATTGAGGAATCATAAGAACCGAAATAGGAACACTGCCCAATTTTTATATACAGTCAAAATGGAAAAAAAACCCCAATTCTGGGCATCAAACCAACCAAATTGAATAATTCCATAACGATTACACTCTTTGAAGTATGACGCAGTACAATATAAATACCTCACAGGGAAATCTATAAGATACTTCTAAAATTAGACAAGAAAGGAAAATAATAAACAATAATGAAATTGAGCATAACAATACAGAGTTGAATAGGAAGAAACTGAGGGTAATTTGCTACTAATATTAAACTCACATGGAGAGAAATGATAAGCGGTTAAGGTGTGAATATATAAAACCACAACATTAAAAAAGAATTCAAAAATGGAAAGAAAACTCGGCAATGAAGTTGCCTTACCTATAACTTCGACCTCGTCTTAGGCTTCATGGCGTTCAAATATGTATGACTCATATTTTCCTCATTTCCACTCCATATGCAGAATCAATCATGAACAGCATGAACAGAGGTTGGACGCAAAAACATAGTTTCATGATAATGAAAATGATAAATGAACTAGCAACTCAACATAAAACTTAAATTTTATGAGACAACGGAACCCTAATAGAAAATTTATTTGCACCGTCCAAGTGGTGCTCATAAAAGGTGGGTGTGGCGATTCTGTGGATCAACAACGATGTACAATGCCATGTGACCGAATACTGTAAAATTTAATACAAACATTTCCCAAGACGTCATGCATAGAGATATTTTACGACTCTGACAACGAGTGTGATGAATGGAAGGTAGCCGAGGTCGAAAGAGAATATACCATTCAAGAATAACCGATTCATTTATGACAAAAACTGTAACAAACATAACAAATCCAAGACGTATCCTTTCTTAAGAGTTGGGTTGACAAATAATTTAACTCACTATCCACGTCAACTTGGGAAATACGTATAGTTGGCTCATAAGGTTTAGTTAGTATTAGTGACATTAATTCATACTAATTCAACCTGGGAAAATATACTTCACCGATTATGGAAGTGGAATCACATGTCACCATACCTCGGTACGTATGGAGGCATTATGAAAACCTTAATACAAATATTCGGTAAGTAATTACTTCAATGAAGAGCGTAAAGGTTTTATTGTTGACTTCTAACATTGACCATAGTTGTATACATTTATAAATATATCTTTATTCTTGAAATGGTTAAGAGCCAAGTGAATACAAGTAATATCCCATTTAAAATACATAACATGACTTAATTCGTATGTGGTAAAGGTGCAAGGTTAGACATTAATTGTCAATGTAATATGAATAATAACAACAAGTAAAAAGGGAGCCAATGTTTATATGTATTAATTCAACACTATTAAAATGGTTTAATAATGTTTGTTCCAAGTTATTGTCATACATTTAGTATTATGAGAAGGGATATAATAATCACCTCATGAATAATATCAGAGATTTAGATTGAATATGTGCAATGTGAAATACTTCTGTTGAACATATGCAAGGTGAAATATTTAAGTTGAACATAGGAAATGTAAATAAGTATTAGAAAGTTAGTGAAAAAAGGATTAATATATCATTTCTATACCGAATAAGGAAGGGAGATGTTATAATAACAAGAAGGTGAAATTGAGAAGGTGGTAAAGTGAAGCACTACCATTAAGTGTAAATAAACAATGACATGGTAAATTATTAGTAGTAGAGGTACGTCGGAATGTGACGAATTGTAGTTTAATAATAATAATAAGTTAGATCTGTTTCTATCATTGGAAAAAAAATATTTGCGAAGTGGGAGATGTTACAATAATATTTAGTTTATATATATATATATATATATATTTGGAGTTTATATTATAGTCTATATATACTTAATATTATCAATATATTCCGATAATAATAATAATAATAATAATAACATAATTATTATTAAAAATTCTTATTTATCTCTCACCATTATGGTATGAGTAATTATTAAATATTTTTTAATAAAATTGTAAAGATTTAAAAAATATTCACAACAAAATTAATAAATATATAATAATTATTGTACATCACATACTAGTGAGAAATATATAAGTATTCTTAATAATAACTATATATTACTATTATGTTATAAGTAAATTATATTATTGTTGAAAAATAATTAGTAATATATTAATATAATATTATATAATAGCATAACATTACATTAAAATATAATATAATATTAATATAGTAACCATAAATATAAAAACATATAATACTATTATTTTTATCATTTATATAGTTATTGATAATAAAAAATTATTAGCTTTTAACAAGATTGACTAATAATTATTAATGTGGTTAAAATAAGCCTATCCGAATATATTAACTATATTTAATAATGTAGTTGAGGAAGTCTTTCATATAGGCTTATCATTGTATATCAACCACATTAGTAAATATAGTTGTGCTAGTAATATATTGGTAATATATAAACTTTAGCATTAGATACAAGTTAATTTAAAATTGAAACCAAAACCAAATGAAAGCACAAAGTTAAAAAATTTAATGATTACAATGACCATCCAATCTGAAACCGAACCTATTTATTCATGAAATAATTTATTGAATAAATAATTTATTTTTCATGTCTCTGAATGATTACATGAAATGTAGTGGGTGGTGAACATCCACATTACAGGCTCAATGATCATTGAAGGAGTAAAGGAGTCTGAGGTAGAAATCAACATGTTATTAGTGTTTATAATTAATTTGTAATATGTTTAATTATTATTATTATTATCATCATCATCATTATTATCGAGGAGTTAGGGAATTTTTAATTGAGTTTTGGCTTTATACTAAATTAATTAAGCCAATAGATATTTATTATGAATAGGTCCTTTTTCATTTATGTATGACATTTGTTTACAATATCTATGCCTCACATATGTGGAGATTATCTATACATGACAATTATCCACAGTAATAGTCTAAGTGGAAACTAAAATAAACTGTCTCCATTTATGTGCGAAATTACCATCCTTCATATATCCACAAGAAAGGTTTGAATACCATTAAATAAGCATGAAATAATGGAGTGATCCACTTCCACATGTCAAAAATAATGGAGCCTCACATATGTCCACATTATCTATACATGACAACTAACCACAGTAGTAGCCTAAATGGAAACTAAACTAAATTGTTTCCATTCATGTGTGGAATTACCAGCACACTTATATCCACTGAAAAGGTTTGAATACCTTTAAATAATTATTAACTAATGGAGTGATTCGCTCCCACATGTAAAAAATAATGGAGCACTCCACTCCCAGGTTAATGGCTCTGATTTTTCTAGATGTGAAAATGAAAATATATCAATCCATCCACCTATAATTCATGATAATCGAAGAGATCTGTTATAGTGCTTAACTTTATCTTTGTTTATGGTGAAATCGTGGAACTTACATGGCATGAAATTACTACAACTCCGGCCTGTCATGGTCATGCAACTCAAGTCTGCCATGGCTTTGAAAATATGCTAAGGAGTGAAACCATTTGAACATCTCCATTGGAAAGTTCTCCGAGCTTGGAATTTTAGGTAGGGTTGTGCAGTTTTTCGGATTTAGTAACCGTTTTACATCATTTAACCAAAATTTTTGTGGATAATTTATCCTACAAGGGGAAAACATAGATTCTTGGATAATATAGTGTATTGGAGTGGGCTTAGTTTAAGATATGCATGGTAAGATTGAACAATTTGTGTGTCTTTGTAGAAGAAGCTACAAAAATCGTTTATTGAAAGAAAGGTTTAATATCTTGAATTTTTTTTTTTAGTTGAAACTTATTTTGTTAAATGTTTTCGATTTTTACTATTCAATGCATTTATGTAATAGCAAGGATCCAAGTGAAAAAATAACGAGAAGGAGGAGGAGGTTTTAGGATTATTGTTGATATGTTTCACGAGGAAGATGTACATTTGTGGAAGATTAGCCGACTGCTCAGCTTTTTGGCATTTTGTTTTGGTTAAGTAATGATGTTTTGCAAAACTCTGAGAAAAGTGGAGGTTCCCAAAGAAGTGCTTGTTGGAGCAAAATGCAAACCATTGGAGCAAAATGCAAACCATTTTAATTATTTTAGTATTTTTTGGGGCATTGCGTTTGGAGGCAGAAGGCTCCAATATTGGCACAAAAGGGATCATCTACTTCGTATATACTATATATTTATGGGATTTATAGTATTTTTTTTGTGAAAAAAAATCATAAATCCATAGGCAGGGGATTATGTAGAAAGATATTAAGGGGTTTTAGAGTTTTCCAAGCAATGCATCAAGAAAATTGTTCAGCAATGAAAATTGCAGCCAACAAGTTTAATATGTTCATTTAAGTGATTTCATTGTGACCTTTCTAGATGGAATGGAATTATTTGGAGAATATTAGGAGATTCATAGTTTTATCCAAAAAAATATTAATTTTTTAGGAGAGTATTTGTATCAAAGAAAGTATAGTCCTTTCACTAAATGACTTCCTTGCATACTATTTTGATGGAGAATATCTTGTAAAAGTTCTTATTAAATAAATAAATAAGGTTATTAAATTGGTTAACTTTTTTAGGTTCCTTAATCCTAAGTCACTAACAATTTCCAGAAACAATAAATATACATAATTTCATAAATAAGACCATCAATAAAATTTCCTAGATATAAAAAATAAAGATAATTTTATATAAATAAAGAAGTTTCTTAAATTGGTTAACATTTTTAGATTCTTAGCTCCTATATTATTAATAATTAACAATTTTTAGAAACAACAAATGAAGATAATTTCATGAATGAGATAATCAAATACAATTTCTAGAAATAACAAATATAGATAACTTGATAAATGACATAATCAACAATAATAGAGAATATAAATGGAAATAAGAATAAAATATATATTTAGAATGTCTTTATATTTGACATAGGAAAAGTAAATGATTGAATTCCCTTAATCAAATAACATAGAATGTCTAAAATGAGACAAAAGTAATATGTACCTACTTTTATAAATTGTCCATTCTAAAAAATCAATATTTCTTCACGATGGATTTAAATATTTGGTTGGTAAAATAAATGGTAAAGTGTATGTCACTCAACCTTCATAGTCTCAATATGTCAATTATTATTTTAATTTTGTATTACTAACTTAAATAAAATACACTAATTAACTTCTACAACTTCACTTAATACAACAATTATTATTTGAAACCAAGTTACAGCTTTTCCAATTTAACAATCTTATAGGTATTTTTTTGCATCTTTTGGTGAAATTGCTAGTATAATTTTTATGTAAATCACTATAGCTTATAACTTATAACGTTCAAGTGTCGATATAGAAATTGAGTAAGTTTAGTACTAGCTTCATATGACTACTATAACTTTTAGGTTGTTTATATATTATTTTATTGAACAAAATAAGTAAAGAGGATTTGATATCAAATGTCTTAATACATACTAGTTTATTTTTGTTTCACTTTGATAGCACTTGCAAATTAAATTACCTCAAATATTCCCAACTCTAATCATAGTTTGCTATTGTAACAAAATCAATATTTTGAATTAATAAGTTTAATGGTTGTAAGCATCTATCCATTTAAGTTTAAATCCATGAAACTTATTTAATTGTAATAAATTATGAAAAGATAAACACCTTACTTGAAACCCCGTTTCCCTTCCTTGTTATTTTACTAAAATCTGAGCCTGTTAAGATACCAATTATTATGGAAATAACGAATAATTTCAATTACTAGAAACATTTTTAATTCTAAGCAGCCTAAGAAAGAATAGACAACCCTTCTCGATTGCACTTCCTTATTATTGCACTGAAATCTGAACCTGCTAAAATGCGAGTTATTATGGCCGGAATGAATCGATGAACTATCAATAATGTGATATAATTTATCAGAAAACGTAAACAGTATCAGATAATTCATATAGGGCTCACCCATTCGGGAATTCTCCAGGGTTAGCCATGGCCGAGAAGAGTGCCATGCAACCACATGGTCAACCTCAAGGGTCAGCATAGGCGTGATAACTATGGATTGATATGTTCTCTATAACCCCATTAATTTATATATTGCGGTAGTTTAATAATTTTGAATTTTAATAAGTATTTAATGATTATCCTTATTTATCAATTAATAATTACGAATGTCAATAGTAAATAAGTATTTAATGGTTATGGGTTCTTTATTAGCTATAATTTATTTTATATGAGTATGTTAGTTGAGTAATCAAGGGATTCTAATGTTATTATAAATAAAAATTTTAGTCTAAAGAGCTCACAAATTAGCTTCGAAAATCACGGAAATATTTGTAAGATAATGATAAAACCTACAGAAATTTTTGAGAATATGGGTTATTGTTGTTAAAGATGTCAAAATTCAGGATTTTGGATGCCTCACACATTCTTGATGGTGTTGAATACATACAAGACAAAGTCTCTCAAGAGGGCCTATTAGCTCTTGATTATCCTAGCTTGCAGAATCTATGGTCAACAGAGAAGACATACCTTTCCTGAAGGTTAGGAAGTCTATTGAACCAGGTTGTGAATGAGGGGAAATATTTCAAATCGTTAGATTTATTGGCTACACAGTTAATAATTCATGTATTAACTGCTATAAATCCTCCTAAGGGAAAGAAAGAAAGATTATACATGTATGCATATCTACTCGATGCAATATTTGCACATAATGCATTCCCTTGCATGGACTGGAGTTGGACACCTCGATACCTTGTCGTGTACATCTATTACAAGTTGCTCTCATATTGTAGCCATCAAGGGGTCATGGAGAAGCTAACTCACCACTTCCTCATTTTGTTGTACAAGATGATCTTTGATGTGGAACCACCTTGCATGTCATGTGGAGAAGTGGAGGAAATAGCGGAGACTGTAGATTGGTTTGCCTCACTAAATGGCACCTTCCTTAGAATTTTTTACGGTTATAAGGCATCTTGTATTTTGCCAAGGTATGCCACTGACAAGCTTGTCATGCAATACGTTTCATATCACCTCTGCACATGGTTGTCAACATCTTTGTATAGGAAGAATAAAACACCATCGCCAACTCTTCCTATGCAAATTGGATTGTACGAGATCAAGAACCTAAAAGTTGCAAATACTGAAGGAAACACGGTCGATAAATTTTCATTCGGTAATCAATACTTGAATAAATATGATCCCCATGGTATTTGAAAATCCCATTGTGCGAGAATAAATTTCTAATGGCTCAGCGATACATTTGATTGGTCGAAGGAGGATCCATGGAAGAATTTCTATAATGCCTCCAAATCCCGTGAGCTGGTCATTTTCACAGGAACTTCAGAGATGACTCCATGAAAAGAATAAATTCCAAAAGCATAGCCAACAAAAGGGAGCAACCCTGGGTAGGGTAAGGGAAAGAGAAAGGTTGCTTACAGTCGAGGGGGAGAAATAAGCCACAAGATGAAAAAAAATCCAGTTATTATGAAAGCATCATTAGTAGCAGAAGAGAAGAGGAAACAAAGGATGTAAGGAGAAGAACAAAGGAATATGGAAGAGTAGATGATATTTGTAACACCCCTAGACCCCTAGTTTTATGTTTTTTCAAAGTTAGACATTAGAAATTTAATCCAAAGGGGAGTGGACCCCAATGGATAAGCATTTGTGGATGTAATTAAATATTTAATTTTGAAAAAATGAATAAAATAATTTTGTGCAGATTGACGAAAATGGGAATTATGAGATCACTTGCTAAATCCATGAGGATGGATAAAGGCAAATACTTTCCCCAAAAATCTTTCAAAAATCCTTGAAAGAATTTATTTCCAAATTAGATTTTGAGGTAAATCTAGTTTCCCCAATCATGTGGAGAGTAGTTGGGAAGAGGTAAAAATCTGGGAAAAGTAGAAAGAAGCTTTAAAATTCCCTAAATAGGGAAGCCTAGGCAAACAAAAAGAAAAGCATCCTGATATTTAGGACGCAGAATTAGAAACATGCTTTGGGGAGCAAAAGCTTAAATAAGCTATTCCTGAACAGATTAAGAGGTTGGTCTATTCTGGAGGTGGTCTTAGCTCAGGGGTGAGTCCTAGAGATAAACAGACTCTAAGGTTGGGAGGATTGGTCAATTGTAGAAGTGGTATGTTCAAAATTCACTAATAATTATAGCATTAATATTGTTGAATATGGTTATTTGTTATAGATGTTAACTAGAATTATAAATTGAAAATTTTCATTCTCCACATTTAACAGAAGTCTGTAGAAGAAAGTTTCCTCTCAGTTCTGTACAGTTGTAGGAATTACATCTATGGGAAGGAATTCATCAGAATCTCTAAACCAAGGCTGGTCTAAATCTGAGAATACATCATTTCCCAAAGATTACTTACAGTTTAACTTTAATCTGCTTCTATATTATGAACTAAATACTAGGTATAGAAAAAGGAAGCATATTACCCTTACATGCATCATAGAGGAAGGAAACTAGAAACAAAGTACATCTAGTTGAAATAAGCAGTGAAATAAATAAACAGAAAACACAGAGTTATACAATTAGTATCAATGCCATGAATCAATAGTTACAGTATACTGAATTCAATCAATTGGTAGAACCTGAGTAGGTGTTACAGGTATACCTATATGTTTAGCAACAGAATTAAATTAACTCCAAATCTAAATAAAAATGTATATTTAATACATTACACATCTATCTATACTGAAATCAAGGGCCTGTGATATATAGGTGATAAAATTACTAATTAATATGGCATGCTAGACATGAGAAACAATCATATCTATACAAATTCTCTCCAGAAAAATAAAATAAAGGTCTAACAAGATGATTACCAAAACCTTATGAACTTATTGCCATAATAGCAGTCTAAAGATCTGGAGTTATCCCAATACCAAAAAGGAATGAACGAAATATTCTAGAAATACATAGCAAATTTTCTGCTGTACAGAGGTTAAATTGGAAAGCATAATACTGATAAGACATTATTAGTATATATTTCCTATCCTTCATTGTATTCCAGGAGCGAGATTAAACGAGAAGTATTTGCTGTAGTAATATCTCGAGAACACCAGAATTGCTCATAATTAAAAGTATCCAGTGTTCACAAAACCATCAGGGAATATTAATTTGGTAGTTAAATGAATGGGAAAACTAAAATTAGCAGAAAATAAATATGTTTATCGTCTGGAGACAGTATGAATTTTACGCTGATAGAGTAAAAGAATTATAACTGTTACCAATAGTAGACAAAATCCAAAAATTCTCCTATACGGTTATTTAAACAGTCCACAGTCCATCATTAATAGAGAATATAACTATGCCAACATAGAAATCAAAACAAAACGTGTTGAAGGGATTCCATTTCTGAAATTCCTGAATACCAGACATCATTTATAAATTACAATTGAGGAGTGTCTGAGAAAATTTCAGAGTATCATATTCTATAGATCCCAGAACGAGTTATGAAGAAACATCTCGTCGGAGGAAGGACACGAGTCACAAATACCGACCTGAAATCAACGATGAAAAAAAGAGGAATGATATTAACGAGTTCCAGGGATTAATGGTATGTAAATCAATGTGAATTCCAAAACATATCATAGTATTAGCTCACCTGCGTCAACCAAGAAGATAGACAAGAAAATGAGAACGATGAATTAGATCAAATTAAATGATAGGTCAGATCATGAAGGTCATTGCAGAGAAAGAAGTTACCTCCTTGATCATCCTGGAAACGGAAGAGCCTCTGCAATATCAAAAGACATGTAAATTTCCAAAGGTTGAAAATTATCTATCGAAAATGGAGAAGAAAATATCCACAGCTACTTCGTTCAACACACCTTGGACCTCTCTAACGAGAAGGCCAACGCAGATCTCTGACGAGGAGTTAAAAGCGAGAAGGGCAGAATCATCATCATCAAAATTTAACTAGGTCACCAACATCGAGATGGCCAGATTTGCCATGAAGGACGAAAAAGACTCCTACGTTATGTATTCGCTGGAGGTTGAGCGATACCATGAAATTGAAAAAATGAAATCAAGAGTTAAAACTGACTGTGTCTAACAATAGTAGAATTTGAGAGCAGAAGGAAATCAATGAACTGAGATAACTCTGAAACATGGTCTCAAGAAACATTAACACAAGCCAAATTAATATTACCTGGATGCATAAACCCTCTCATGCCGCCATCGAACTCTGGTAACAAATGAGGGCAGAACACTGGTAGCAACCGAAGAGTCGAACGCTCTCGAAAGAGAAACAGTATGAGGGCGGAAAATTTTTATTGTGGTTCGAAACCCTAACTCAAAACAAATCTCACCGTCCACATGTATAAATCTGAGGAGGGTAGGGGTGGATCAAGACCTTGGTCTCAACATTTAGTTTCATAAATAATCGCCAACCACATATATCGCACGGAGGAGTGAATACATTAAAGTCTCAGAGGTGGTCATATGAGCCAGTTGACAAGATAATAATAAACAAACACATTGGTTTAATCCATCGCTCAGAAGCCATAGATACACCGGCCATGTCATAGTACGAGTGGAGTAAAGACCACTCCTGGAACCATACTCCAATGCGTAGACATATGAAAGCTAGGGTGGTTAAACCAAGGCGGGTACGCAACCAAATTTAATGTCACAAATAAATCTCAGTACCTTGGTGCGTTATATCAAAGTGACAGTTATGAGAGACGTGGCCACATTATAAATTATGCAAGGTCATAACTTGAACGTCTAGACATAATACACAATGATTCATAAATTTCATAATCATGTAACCAAGGAAACCTGAGAAAGGAACTATAGAATATCGACTTATGTCGAACAAAAATAAATCAAAGGTTTGGAACGTTGATGTTTATATTACTTTCTGGTATGTCAATACTTATACGATGTATGCATAGGGATGACATAAGAGGTTGGTTCGATCCCTTATGAAAGTGACAAATTTTATATGTAAAACCAATTAAATTCCAATCATTCAAGTGCCACGATATGAACGATGGTTAGGGATAATAGTCCCATGAAAATCAAAATGGAATATACATTAACCCTCATGGGTTATGGGAGATAATGGTAAATGGTAACAAAAACAAACATAGAATAGAGAGAAAAGTAAAAATACAAAAAGGGAATGTAATTGACCAAACTTTGTTTAGTAGATTGAGATATTGAAAAAGGACCATATTAAAATAAGTGGTAAACCGACATTCCAAGTAAGAGAATAATTTTGGGGAAGAAGAAATATTCTAATATAATTAGAATGATATGTACTAATTTAAGGAGTTCAAAATACACCTACAAAGGAAAAAAAAAATTGTGATAGGAGGGACGTTACAAATGGTATCAAAGCTCATGTTGCATAAACTGGGCTTTTTTTGTTGTGCTCACTGTTGCTGTGCGCTCACTGTGTAAATGATTTATTGTTGAAAAAAAAAAATTTTATTACTGATCTGTATTGTTTAGTGTACAGTGTGGTGCTGAAATAGACAATTCCAATGGCTGGAAGTGATGAAATTTATGTTGATTTGCGTGAGGAAGAAAATACACCAGATCCTAACACTCTGGTGATGGCTATGTTGCACAGTTTGCAATGAGAAATGACTGAGCTAAGAAGCCAGAATGACAGATTGTCATTAGCCAGTGAGGAGCAGGAAAAGCTCATCAGAGAATTAACTTCGCGGAACAACCAAGAGGGTGAAGGTTCCGGAAAGAGGAAGAATGATGAGTCTGAAGACAATGATGCTGTTAGGCATCAGTATAAGTAGAAAAAGGAATTACAGGGGGAATTCTAAAAGATCAAACCTCCCTCCTATGATGGGGAGAAGGAGGAAGATGTTGAAGCCTGGTTGCTGAACATGATTAAATATTTTTAATTTTATGAATATGAAAGCAATATGAAAGCCAGATTAGCTGTTTACCAGCTACAGGGTAAGGCTACTTTGTGGTGGGAAGAGACGAAAATGGTTCATGCCATTGATGAAAAGACAGTGACTTGGGAAGATTTCCAGGTTAAGTTTAAAAATCGTTACTTAAATGAACGTTATTATGATGATAAAGCAAAGGAATTCCATGAACTCAGACTGGGACAGTTCACTATCGATGAGTTTGTCACCAAATTTACAAATTTGCTGAGATATGTCCCTTATATTCGTGAAGAGAAGGCAAAGGTGCAAAAATTTCTAAATTGTTTGCCTGTTGTGTACAAGGAGAAAATAGAGTTTGATAATCCAAAAACCATGGATGAAGCAGTGAGAAAAGATAGATTGTGCTACCAGCAGTTTAAAGGAAGGGGTGAGCATGGAAAAAGCTAGGTAAATAAGAGTGAATTCAAGAGGAAGAAATAGAAACCAGCTTATTTGAAGAACTTTGGCAGGGGTCATCAGTGGAAGAAATTTAATAAACCCAAAGAAAGTCAAACTGCTCAGTCCTAAGTATGTTCAAAACAACTAGATGGAGACAATAAGAAAGAAGGCACAGTAAAAATGAGGGAACCTTTAAAATGCTGGGGATGTGGAGAACCTCATCTCTTGAGGGATTGTCCCCACTGAAACATTTAGATGATTATGAGAGATCGAGAAGCTACCACAGTAAATGACATAGCAAGAAATATACCCACTATCAGTGCAGCCTTGGAGAATCAACAAGAAGAACATCAAGCTACCATGGTGGAGATGGAAGGTAAGATTGCTGACCAATCAGTTACTTTTTTGATTGATCCGGGTGCTTCTTTGAGTTACATTAGTCCAAAAATTATAGAAAAATGCAATCTCAAAACTAAAAAAATTCAGCAGTCTTGGTTGGTCCAGTTAGCCACTGGAACCAAGAGGAAGGTAACACATAAATTACCCAGAACAAAAATTAAATTAAATGATTTTCATACAGAAGTGAAATTGAACATTCTGCCCTTAGGCTCATATGACTTACTGATAGGAATGGACTGGCTGGAAAAGATAAAGGCTATTAAAGAATGGCCGGTGCCAACTGATGTTTTAGCACTGAGGTCATTTATGGGGATTGCAGGTTATTATCGCAGATTTGTGGAGAGATTTTTTGCCATAGCATATCCCATAACCTCACTACAAGGAAAGGGGGTCAAATTTGAGTGGACTGAAAAATGCCAAAACAGTTTTGAACAATTAAAATTAAAACTCACCACAGCCCCTATATTGAAAATTGCAGATCCTGATAAAGAATTTTTTGTATGTACAGATGCCTGTAGAGAGGGGTTTGGAGGAGTCCTTTTGTAGGAAAATGCAGTTATTACATATGAGTCTAGGAAACTTAAGACACATGAACAAAACTATAGTGCATATGATTTGGAGTTGGCTGTTGTAATTCATGCCTTGAAGATGTGGCGACACTATCTCCTTGGAAAAATTTCACATTGATGACTAATCATATTAGTGTTAAATATTTCTTTTCCAAAACTGATTTGAATGCTAGATAGGCCAGATGGCTGTCTTTTCTGAGTGAATTTGATATGGACATAAAACATATCAGAGGGAAAGAAAATAAAATTGCGGATGCTTTAAGCAAAAATGCTTGTCAAAATATAAATAGTATTGGAAGTAGTGCTAATTTTGATTTAGAAGATTTAGTGAAAAAGGCAGCAGACCAGGATCCAAATTATGAAACACTACAGGTGAAACCACTAAAGAAGGAGATGGTTGATTAAACTCAAAACCAAAAAGGGCGGATCTGCTACAAAAACAGATTATATATCCCCAATGTGGAGTCCTTGAAAAGAGAGATTCTAGATGAATATCATAAACAGCCGTATGTAGGGCATCCTGGATATCAGAAAATGTTAACAGCTTTGAAAAAGAAGTTGTTTTGGCCAGGAATGAAAAGAGATGTAGCAGAATATTTAGCTAGATGCATGGAGTGTCAACTAGTAAAAGTTAAGCATCAGCATCCTGCTGGTATTTTAAACCCTTTGCTGATTGCATAATGGAAATGGGACACAGTTTCTATAGATTTTATAACAGGGCTACCCAAAACTAAAGACCAGCATGATTCAGTGATGGTAGTAGTAGACACTTTAACAAAAGTTGCACAGTTTATACCTATAAAGTCTACTTTTGGGACAACCCAAGTAGCATAAGTGTTTCTAAAAGAGATAGTAAGATTACATGGGGTCCCAAAGATGATTGTTTCAGATAGAGATGCTAAGCTCATAGCAGCCTTTTGGAAAGTTCTATTTGGAGGTATGGGCACTAAGTTGAATTTTAGTACTGCCGATCACCCTCAGACCGACGGTCAGACAGAGAGAACTAACCAGATTTTGGAGGATATGTTGAGAATGTATGTGATGGATAGGCCATCAAAAAGGGAAGACTACTTGCATTTAGCTGAATTTGCCTATAATAACAGTTACCAATCATCTATTAAAATGAGTCTGTTTGAGGCACTCTATGGAAGGTAATGTCGTACTCCTTTGAGCTAGAGCCAACCTGACGATAAGCTAATGTTGGGACCAGATGCTTTACAAGATATGGAAAGAATTGTTAAACAAATACAAAGAAACATCAAGACAGCACAAGATCGCCATAAAAATTATGCTGATAAGAAGAGGGTACATCGAGAATTCAAAGTGGGAGAGCATGTGTATTTGCGTATTAAACCCAAAAAGAGCACACTTTATGCTAGAAGTTGTGCAAAACTGGCTCCTAGATATTGTGGTCCTTTTGAAATCTTAGAAAGGGTGGGACCAGTGGCTTACAAACTGGCCTTACCACCCCATGTTAGAGTTCATGATGTATTTCATGTTTCATTATTAAAAAGATATGTGCATGATGCTTCTCACATAGTTGATTGAAATGTTGTACAGGTGGAACCAGAAGGGGAGTTTCTGCCAGAACCGCTTCAAATATTGGAGCGGGAAGAAATTGAATTAAGAAACAGAACAGTGGCCAGAGTAAAGGTGCAGTGGAAGCACTTTACTGCTGAAGAAGCTACCTGGGAAAGGGAAGCCGAAATGATGGAGAAATATCCATTTTTGTTTAAATGAATTTTAGTAGTTAGATATTATCACCACTCACATAGTTTGCTTTCAGGAATACAGTAACACCCTCAGTTTTACATGTCTCATAAAATTTGCAGATTATAGAACTGAATCCAAAGGGGAGGACTAAATGGGTGTTATTTGGGGAGGTAATTAAATATTTAATTTGAAAAATGAATAAATAATTTAAAGTGATTAGATCAAATGAGAATTTATGTAGATTCATCATAAACTTATATGATAAAGAAAATACTTTCCTAAAGAAAATATTTCAAAACTCTAAAGAATAAAGGGATTTCCAAGTAGATTTTGAGAAAACTGTTTCCCCCCGATGTGAGAGAGTTGGAAGAGGTGCCAGGCAGAAAGAGCTTAAAAGTCCTAAATAGAAATTCAGGCAAATCAGGAAGAAAAGATTCCATATTCGGATGCATCATCAAATAGCTATACAAAGCAAATAAGCTATTCCTAAATAGATTAAGAGGTTGGTCTGTTCTGGAGGTGGTCTTAGCTCAGGGGTGAGTCATGGAGATAAACAGACTCTAAGGTTGGGAGGATTGGTCAATTGCAGAACTGGTATGTTCAAAATTCACTAATAATTATAGCATTAGTATTGTTCAATATGGTTATTTGTTACAGATGCTAACTAGAATTATAAATTTAAAATTGTCATTCTCTATATTTAACAGAAGTCTGTAGAAGAAAGTTTCCTCTCAGTTCTGTAGAGTTGTAGGAATTACATCTATGGGAAGGAATTCATCATAATCTCTAAACCAAGGCTGGTCTAAATCTGAGAATACATCTTTTCCCAAATATTACTTACAGTTTAACTTTAATCTGCTTCTGTATTATGAACTAAATACTAGGTATGGAAAAAGGAAGCATAGTACCCTTACATGCATCATAGAGGAAGGAAACTAGACACAAAGTACATCTAGTTGAAATAAGCAGTGAAATAAATAAACAGAAAACACAGAGTTATACAATTGGTATCAATGCCATGAATCAATAGTTATAGGATACTGAATTCAATCAATTGGTAGAACCTGAGTAGGTGTTACAGGTATACCTATATGTTTAGCAACAGAATTAAACTAACTCCAAATCTAAATACAGATGTATATTTAATACATTACATAGCTATCTATACTGAAATCAAGGGCCTATGATATATAGGTGATAACTTTACTGATTAATATGGCATGCTAGACATGAGAAAGAATCATAGCTATACAAATTCTCTCCAGAAAAATTAAATAAAAGGTCTAACAAGATGATTACCAAAACCTTATGAACTTATTGCCATCATAGCAGTCTAAAGATCTAGAGTTATCCCAGAACCAAAAAGAAATGAACGAAATATTCTAGAAATACATAGCAAATTTTCTGGTGTACAGAGGTTAAATTGGAAAGCATAATACTGATAGGACATTATTAGTATATATCTCCTATCCTTCATTTTATTCCAGGAGCGAGATTAAACGAGAAGTAGTTGCTGTAGTAATATCTCGAGAACACCAGAAGTGCTCATAATTAAAAGTATCCAGTGTTCACAAAACCATTAGGGGATATTAATTTGGTAGTTAAATGAATGGGAAAACTAAACGTAGCAGAAAATAAACATGTTTATCATCTGGAGACAGTATGAAATTTACACTAATAGAGTAAAAGAAATATAACTGTTACAAATAGTAGAGAAAATCCAAAAATTCTCTTGTACGGTTATTTAAACATTCCACAGTCCATCATTAACAAAGAATATAACTCCGCCGACATAGAAATCAAAACAAAACATGTTGACGGGATTCTATTTCTGAAATTCCTGAATGCCAAACATCACTTATAAATTACAATTGAGGAGTGTCTGAGAAAATTTCAGAGTATCGGATTCTATAGATCCCAAAACGAGTTATGAAGAAACATCTCGTCGGAGGAAGGCAACGAGTCACAAATACCGACCTAAAATCAACAATGAAAAAAAGACGAATGATATTAACGAGCTCTGAGGATTAATTGTATGTAAATCAATGTGAATTCCAAACCATCTCAAAGTAGTAGCTCACCTGTGTCAACCAAGAAGATAGAAAAGAAAATGAGAATGACAAATTAGATCAAATTAAATGATAGGTCAGATCATGAAGGTCATCGCAGAGAAATAAGTTACCCCGTTGATCATCCTGGAAATGGAAGCACCTCTGCAATATCAAATGACATGTAAATTTCCCAAGGTTGAAAATTATCTATCGAAAATGGAGAAGAAAATATGGACAGCTACTTCGTTCAACACACCTTGGACGTCTCTAACGAGAAGGCCAACGCAGATCTCTGACAAGGAGTTAAACGCGAGAAGGGAAGAATCATCATCATCAAAATTTAACTAAGTCACCAACGTCGAGATGGCCAGATTTTCCATGAAGGCTGCAAACGCCTCCTACGTTATGTATTCACTGGAGGTTGAGCGATACCATGAAATTGAAAAAACGAAATCAAGAGGTAAAACTGACTGTGTCTAACAATAGTAGGAGTCGAGAGCAGAAGGAAATCAATGAACTGAGATAACTTTGAAACATGGTCTCAAGAAACATTAACACAAGCCAAATCAATATTACCTAGATGCATAAACCCTCTCATGCTGCCTTCGAACTCTGGTAACAATCGAGGGAGGAACACTGGTAGCAACCTAAGAATCGAACGCTCTAGAAAGAGAAACAGTATGAGGGCAGAAAAATTTTATTGTGGTTCGAAACCCTAACTCGAAACAAATCTCACCGTCCACGTGTATAAATATGAGGAGGGTAGGGGTGGATCGAGACCTCTATCTCAACATTGAGTTTCATAAATAATCGCCAACCACATATATCACACAGAGGATTGAATACATTAAAGTCTCAGAGGCGGTCATATGAGCCAGTTGACAAGATAATAATAAACAAACACACTGGTTTAATCCACCACTCAGAATCCATAGATACGCCGACCATGTCATAGTACGAGTGGAGTAAAGACCACTCTTGAAACCATACTCCAATGCGTAGACATATGAAAGCTAGGGTGGTTAAACCAAGGCGGGTACGCAACAGAATTTAATGTCACAAATAAATCTCAGTACCTTGGTGTGTTATATCAAAGTGAGAGTTATGAGAGATGTGGCCACATTATAAATCACGCAAGGTCGGAACTTGAACATCTAGACATAATACACAATGATTCATAAATTGCATAACCATGTAACCAAGGAAACCTGAGAAAGGAACTATAGAATATCGACTTATGTCAAACAGAACTAAATCAAAGGTTTGGAATGTTGATGTTTATATTACTTTCTGGCATGTCAATACTTATACGATGTATGCATAGTGACGACATAAGAGGTTGGTTCGATCCCTTATGAAAGTGAAAAATTTTATATGTAAAACCAATTAAATTCCAATCATTTAAGTGCCACGATATGATCAGTGGTTAAGGATAATAGTCCCATGAAAATAAAAATGGAATATACATTAACCCTCATGGGTTATGGGAGATAATGGTAAATGGTAACAAAAACAAACATAGAATAGAGAGGAAAGTAAAAATATAAAAGGGAATGTAATTGACCAAACTTTGTTTAGTAGATTGAGATATTGAAAAAGGACCATATTAAAATAAGTGGTAAACCGACATTCCAAGTAAGAGAATAATTTCGGGGAACAAGAAATCTTCTCATATAATTAGAATGATATGTACTAATTTAAGAAGTTCAAAATAGACCTACAGAGGAAAAAAATAAAATTGTGATAGGAGGGACGTTACAATATTGGAGGAAGAAAGGAAGAAAAGCATAAGAAAGAACAAGAAAAGAAGAAAAATTAGGAGTAAGAAGATAGGTGAGGTGCAATAGAAGAAGAAATAGCATAGAAGCAAGATGAAGAGTAAGAAAAAAACCGATAGCCAAGAGGGGAGGATGGAGGACTGATGGACAAAACAGAGATTTCTCAAGAGATTGAAAAGTTTATTGAGATCGTAGATATGGAGGAGGAACCATAGCTGAAAAATCAAGATTTCGACCTAATGCTAAGTACATAAAGGGTCACTGTTAAGTCTCCACCACCTCCAACATTAGAGTTAGCTTTGTGTGAGGAAGAGGGAGTTTTTCCTCTTGATGATGATTTGATTATGGTCACGAACAATATTTTGTTATAATGAACTTTAGAGACATATTGTACAAGCACGTAATAAGCACTTTTTGGATGACCTCGCATCACCTGCACTCATTAGAGAAAGGGTCATAGTAGCAGACACTAATAAAAATCCCAATTTCATTTCCGAAGCCAACTTGGCCTTTGCAAGTGCATCAAGAAAAAATAATCAGTATTTGAGGGTCGATAATAAGAAATTGGCACAAAACTTATAGGTTGTCAAGAAATAAGAAGAACAACTTCATGCAACAACTCAGAATGCAGCTTTCTCACAAGTTTAGCTTGAAGAAATGAGAGCAACGATACTTGGGAAGACCATGTGAAACCTATATGAGGAGCTTGTTACAATACAGAAGGAAGTTGTCCACTTGCACATCTTGTAGTAGCAACATAAAGACTTAGTTAAGCTCTTAGGAATGTACAAATTTTCATCGTTGTCCTCCATGAAGTGATACAAATTGGCATCACTTGAATAAGGAAATAAAATGAAACAACATTTAGAGTTGGAGAAAGCAAGAGTTTTAATTTTGATCTAGAACAACAAGCAGCTCACCTCGTTCATTGGTAACATTAAAGCCTTGTATGTACGGGTATACCATCGTCTATATTTCATGGTGAAAATACAAAATATCCCATCAATTGGCTCACTCATGTAAGCCAAACCTAGGAACCAGTTCAAGTAGGAGATGAAGGAATACTTGGAGGACCTTAGACATATTACAACCAACAAAAATTTGGACCTGAAAAGACAACATGATAAACTACATCGATGACCATATCCAAGTAGGAACATTATTTATCCTACAGTAGAAGGAAGTTCAAATCACTTCCAAATCATTTTGCCTAGAAGCCATGAAGGCTCGAGTCCATTTCTAGCCATAAACCATTGCAAAGTTTGTGGATTTCATCGCATAGTACTAATATTGGCACCAACATGTGACCAAAAGACACAGTGTGGAATCTACTAAGCTAGAGTTTCCAAAAACTCAAGCATGATAGTGTTTTGTCTTCTTATGATATCAAGTTGTATATACCCTATTTTGTCTTATATGGGTATGAGTGTAAAATGTAATATTTGTTTTTGCAAATAATTTGTAAGTGAAATTCCAACTGTCCATTTTGGAATGTGAAAAGTCGGGATGTAATTTAATTGAATAGTCATTTGTAAAGAAGTTGAATAGTCATCAGGGAAGTATAAGAGTCACAAAGGGGAATGTGAAGAGTCACCCTCTTTTGTTATAAATACATCCTCGTAACTCATGTAAAGGGATTTTTGGAGCTAAGATTTTGGCTAGGCTTAGGGTTAGAATGAAGAGCTTGGGAGTTTTTTGAGAGCATTGGATTCTCCGTACTGTAGGGGGGCATATTTTTTTGAAGGATAAAGTGATTTGGACTTCATTTTTCCCTATAGTGGATAGTGGTTCATCAATGGTGTATGTATGATTGGAACTTTCACATTAATAAAAGATCAAAGTCGACACATTTTCATGTATATGTTGTGAATATAGTAGTACAATTCTTGTTGTATTTTCAACGTATGTTATTGAAATTATTTTGTATATATATGAACTATTTTGTTTGCATTGGTACAAAGCTTGTTGAATGTGTGATATTGTATTATTTCGTCAATGTTAACTTGTGAACTATTTCACATATTAGCTTGTGATGTCATTTATGCCCGTGCATTCCTTTGAAGTTTTGTACTATTACAGGATCTTAAGGGGCTCACTCATCTTCCCTTCATGTGTTTGAACCTTCATGCATCACACTTTACTTTCCATATGGTCACACACTTTCTCTCTCCAAATTCACCATACATCACTCTATGTGTATTTACAGCCAAGGAATATCATTAACACCCACTGCATTGACAACCAAGCCATATTTCTAGATGGGACTCCTACACAAAACAGTGTGAGGTATAATTGGGACTTCATATGGGGGAGATCCCCTAAATGTTGGTGGGTCTAGCACTGTCAACAATAAGTGATGAAGATTGCTCAGAGGAGGAAGAGCCCCTTGGGCCATCCAATCTGATTAGTCATTAGCTATGTCTTTTTTCTGCTCTTCCTCCTAAGTTCCTGATTCAAAGGACTCTTCTTCTTCACCATCAAAATTCTCATAATTATTACTCTACTGCACTTCCCTTAACTATTCCTTGTTAGAAAAGTGAAAATTTTCCCCGTCTCCCTCCAGATTTTCCCTAATATGTGGTTGAAAATAATAAACTTAATCATCAATTGTTGCATTAACAAACTCTTTCACTGATTAAACCAACACATTTTGGTGGGCTGTATCTCTCTTTGTCTGCTTATGAGGAAAAAAATATGAGGTGGGAAGTAATCCAATAGATCTATAAAACAAATGTGTAATATGTGGAAGTGTCTAAAGTTGATCGTAAGTGACTTCGTATACAATATCTATACCTTGATGAGAGGGCTATCCTTTCTAAGATATATGACTTGGAATTGGACACATATGATTTATTCCTTGCATGGAAGGTTCTTTATGTGAATGTTGTGAACTATCATCCATAAAAGGGTTTCCCTCCTTCCAGTTCCATGATTGTTGATGGTGTTATATGAAGCCAACAATAAGGGGGTCTCTATGATATGAAGTACCAATTACACCTCACATTGTTTGGACTAGGAGTACCAAATGAAAAATCTGGTCTTTTTCCATTATATTCAAAAAATTTATTGGCTACAAAAATTGACACAAGAGAAACTCATCTACTTTCAAGATAAGCATGTAATTTAGCGTTGTCATATACTCAATTGTAAATTTTATAATGGTTCCTTCACGAAATGGAAAAAAAATTGAGCCTTCAAGAGAAAAATAGAGTACCATCCTATTAAAGACACATGCATAATCTCAAATAATCATTAGGAATCTTGTGAAATAGCTGAAAAAGAAGAAATGATCATGAAAACATAAGACGCACAATTCAACCAATGAAATAATTTATTTTTATTATTATGTGTTTAATTAAACATATACCGCAAACAATGAAAGAATACTCAAAAGCCTAATATTTTCTCTTATGCCTAGATTGGGCAGCTAAGGTGAAAATTCCTTTTCTTGAACAATGAGGGTGTATATATAAAAAATGAGATGACTCTCCACATCCTTTGTGACTCTTGAGTCCTCTCATGACTCTTGGTATTTGATGTGACTTTTTGAAACTCCTTTGAGACCTTTAGAACTCTACATGACTTTCCACATTCTATAAGTGACCTTTGGACTTACAAACTCTTAAAATTTATCATTATTGAAATTTACATAATTACATCCACAATGATGTGGAAAATATAATGACATAATAATCTTGATGTGACACTTGGACAAGCCATGAATTTTCATTGATGACATATACTTCATTATTGAATACCTGTGAGAAGCTTACCTTATTATAGTTATCTTTGTATATTCAGAATAACATTATACTATTTTTAATAAGTTGTCAATATGTTTTAATAATATTATTATAATAAGAAGAATTATTAATATTATTTGAAAATATAACATGTCGATTAGTGAGTTATTACATATAAAAATATAATTATATTAATGATATTAACAATGTGTTTATTCTATATCTAACTCATCATTATTGATAATGTAACATTGTTAATATTTGTTTTCACGTAAAAAAAAACTGTAACTTTCCATTAATCAAAATAGTTACATACATTAGATTCATCTTGTGCATTCCATAATTTATACCCAAAAAATGTAGAACACAATCCAAAAATAAGATAATACATCAAACCTTGTGGTCAGAAGAAAAAATATAAGAACATCTATTATTTCATCCTTATAAATTGACATATCAACAAAAACTACAAGAAATTTATTGTCTGATGTCATATATCTGGAAACAGGAAAGGTATTTGCCACTCTCATATTAGAAGCCAATAAAAGAGGATCATTAGATTTTATCCATTGACTAGAATGAAAAAATAATGAAATTTTTAATAGAAAAAACAATTGTTTATCCTTCTATGAAAGGAGTATATTGGTACTCTAAGACATCCCCGACTATATGCTCTAAGGTTTTCCAAGTATCCAGATCATGTTGAGTATCCTCCTTAGACAAAAGGTGTGCCTCATTGTTTCTTTCCCTATAAATGTCGCACCAAGATATATCGTCAAAAATAAGTTTTGACTGATGGATCTCCTCCAAAATTGGTAGAAATGTATGATTGTGACATCTTTTTGAAGCATTAAACCAATTTATAAAATTGATGGAGTCTCCAAAAACTTGAAGGTGGTGACCAAAGTCGTAGTTTGAGAGAGATAAATTTTGCAGAGTTGTTGGATATGATCATTAAGGAATAGGATAATACCATCCCCACAAATTTCCTTTTCATTAGAAGCTCCATCAAAGTAATATGAGGGATTGTGATTATTAGTCACTTGTTTAACAATATTGTGAGGGACATGGTGAGAGCCATTGGATGACAAGAGAGCATAAATTGCACTTGTTTGAGATTATTAATATAAGGTGCAAATGAATTATCCCTCAAGGTGGCATTGTTTCTAGCTAACCACACCCCCCAACATATGAGGGGCAAAATATTTCTAAGGACATCGCCATGTGACAAGTCCCACCAAGACTTCCATCACTTGTGGAATATTTCTCCCATCCATACTATGTTATAGCCCAAGAAGTATTTATCTCTCAACCATATACACAAATTAAAAGGAAAATGTAGGAACAAATGTTCAAATAACTCCCCTATATTTTGCATAAAATGAAATATCATAGGCTTTCTTTGTGACAATTTTGTAAGTTTTCCAAGGTTGGGACTTTATTTTCAGTAAGGCACTAGAGAAAGAGTCTAGCCTTAGCTGGGTACTTTAGCTTCCATATCTTCTTCCACCACCATTATAGATTATCTCTTTCTCTTATCATAATCTGATAAATGTAGCCAATTTTTGGAGTCTATACCCAAGAAGTAGGATGTACTTAAGTGGGGAGTATTCCTTCTCTCTGATTTTGACATATGATAGTTTAAGAGAATTTATATAATTTTTCCAAAGGATGAAAAAATTTCATGAAAATCTAGATAATTTTCATTTGTCCATCCTTGTGCCCATATAGTTGATCTACTTTCATCCACAACCTAATATATAAATATAAGACGCTAAGTATTCAAATGAGTTACAAGGTCACGAGAAAGCTTGGATTTTTCCTCGAGACTAGTTCCATCCGTATTTTTAACCTTTCATCACTTCCAATCTTCTATGGAAGACCAGAACCAACCACCAAAAAATAATATATGATCGCCTTCCACATGACTGAAGTATTTTTCATCCTTTTCTTTGGCAGTATTAGCCAATATTCAACTGAAAGAGGAAAAATATATTTTTTGTACACCATTGTCATCCATATATTGTCAGTAGAGAGTAGCATCCACCCAACCTTTGTAGCAAAATATTTTGCAATGATGGGAATATATTTAAACCCCATATTCCCTGTGCTTTTTGAAAGCCTATCTTTTCTCAATTGATGCAGGAGTATGTAAGGATATCTTCAAAAAGATAATTTTTGAAAGTCTTGCAAAAAAATCCTCTAGAGATTATAAATGCTAGAAACATCTGCTAGTATTTCTAAATGATGTGAAATCTCTGGAAATGCATTGTAACTATAATTAGTAAGTAGTTTATAAAGATATATTTTTAAGATATAAGGATTATCTCTTGGTATAAATAGAGTTTTCTATTCTAAATAATAAATCAAGATGTATGTTCATGTTTAGAAATACGGAAGTGGAATACGAGGTAGAGTTATATGGTGAGGATGGCCATGTTCATATTGTCATTAGGACAATATTATATTGTAGATATTTTGATATTTAATGACCTATATCTGAGTTTTGATTGTATTTGTTATGTGGGTGTTTACATTTTTGGATTAGAATTTGTAGGCAGTCCTAGCCTGCATCAATTAGTGGTATAAAAGTAGGAGATATGGATATAACATAAGAATTTTTTTATAATTTATGGAGGAAAAAAGAGAACGAAATTAAGAGAGTGGAAACTTATTTTTGTATTTTTTTTTTTTAATTTGTGGATATTGATGACAGGTAGTAGAAATTGATAAGGAGGATGTCGTGACAATTATAACAAATAACATAGTTTTCATGGAGTAAAAATGGGGAATAAAGAAACATAAAGAAAAAGGAGTGCTTGAATGTGGTTCCAGAGGAGGGGACCAATAATTCCAAGAGTCCAAGCTTAGAGGAGAAATTTGGTGAGGTGTATGTAGCAGGAACAAGACCTATTACTATAAAGGTTATTTGTAGTTCATAGTGGGAAACATAAAAATCATAGAGCAAGAGGAGAAGATGGATATCACTATGGAGAGTCATTTCAAGAATTGAGAGTGAAGCCATAGAGATGCAAAAATAGTTGGTATAAGGAAAATGAACGATGAAGAATAGGAGAGAGAACCATTTTAGATAAAATAACGATTGAATGCGTTTACAGAGTTGCTACAACATAATGAGGAGAACCAAAGGTATGGGTGGAACCTGAGGAAAAGGATTAAGTGGCATGTTGAAATATTATTGGCCAAGAAGAAGAGACAAAATATGAGCCACATGATAAGACTGTTTGAACGAAGGGGAACTCAAAACAGTTGAGTGCGAGGCAGAAAAGGTGTAATATTGTGACCCAAATAAAGAGCCATTTCTTGGAGAGAATGAGGATGAAGTAGTGGATGAGTTTCAAAATTTTCCTATTTTAAAAAATAATGAATTTTCTATGGATGTAGGTATGGAATATGGTGGAAAATTACCTATAGCTGTCACAAAATTAGAGGAAGAGAATAATGAAAATTTTGTTACAAGTGATGTGAGTGAAGGAAAAAAACTTTTACTGTGTTCTAAGACAAGAAGAAGAGGAAAAATTAAATGCAACACTCGTGAAAGATGGTAGGAAGAGAAATGATGAACGTGAATTTGTGATTAGGGAGATAGAGTCTATGTTACTTCTTGAAGATGAAATACAACCTGACATAAAACATTCAAAGAAAATTTTTAGATATTTTGAGGAAGAGATAGAATTTTTGGAAAGTTGGTTGGAAAGACATTAAGGTTCCATAGAGGTTGGAAAATCAGTTCATTTGGAGAAAAATATTAGTAGTAACATGCCTGAAGAGAAGGTGCAAGAAGCAGAAGTTGACAAAAATCTTAATTCAGGAGTGAAATTCAACAAAGAGATTGATGAGTTGTCGAAACTTGTAAAAAAACATTCCAAGGGAATGTACATAAATGAAAATAATATATTCAACCATAGAATGCATTCAAACGAGAGTAATTATGTCAACAAATTAAATGGACAACAAGAGAATAAATATTGGGACCGAGGAAGAATGAGTAAACGATATTTTCTCTTTTTCCCTCACAATGATAATTAATATTTAAATTTCCAGATATTGGAGGAGCTTTCACAAAAATTTAATGGACCTCATAGATAGAAGTGTATGAATAATTTCCTACCTTGGTAGTATGATGCACGAGAATCTAGGGGTATCTTAAAAAAGGAAATTTTCAAAAGTCTTGCAGAAAAAGTGTCTAGAACTTATAAACTCTTGAAATGTCTTTTAGGGTTTCTAGATTATTTAAAATCTCTAGAAAATAATTTTAATTGCGAATTTAGGAAGTATTTGAACAAGATCTATTTTCAAGAGATAAGTATTAACTCTTGGGATCTCTATAGTCTTTTATTCTCAAGAATAAATTGAGATGTATGTGCATGTTTAGAAATACAATAGCAGAATAAGAGGTACAGGTATATGGTGAGTGCAACACCTCTCATTTCACAACTTTGTTTTCTAATTATAGTAATATATCTAACTTATTACTATAATTCATCGCATTATGACGTCCTTCTATTACTCACAACTTTGTTTACTTTACTATGTTGATTTGCTAATAAGAGCATATCCAACCTTCAGTTACAATTGTCCTCTAAGACGAGATTCCTTCTCCTTAATTCATATGGATCTAGTGTTCTAACATACCTCATCTTTTCCATTTATGGGAATAAGGTTTCTATGAAACTCTTAGCACCTTACATTTATTCTCTCCCATTTACAATGGTTATAATTATATATAATTATTTAAGCAAGGATTCTTAAACCCAAACTATCCATTTTGAAAAATCTTTAATTTACTACCTTACACCCTATATTTTACAATATATCTATTTTTTACTATATCACTTCCCCATACATAAATTCAATTAATTCAAACCCTCTTGGCTTAATCATTTAAATTTGACAACTCTTTTGCATAATTGATTATAATTGGATGCCTTCACTTTATCTCGTTACATGGCATATAAAATGGTGATAAGGTCTGTAACTACACCTTAGTAAACCCTAAAGCCTTTTAATTGATGATGTCATCCTATATCCAATACATCTATTTAATTCACTTAACTAACTTACCACCATGCTTAACACCTTATTTTAATTCCTCAACAAGGATCTCGGTGTATGATTTCGAGATGAAATCAAAACTGCTTCAAATGGATTGTATTAATATACATCCTATAAATTCTTATTATCCTCGGCACTCTATATCATTAAAATTAATCTTGATTATCCATTAAATTTCTATTATGTTATATGCTACCATTGTGGTAACTCTACACTCGCCATTTAAACTAACATTTCACCCATACATATTATTGACATATATGCTTTCATTTTACGCGAGGTTTAGGTTAAATATGTTTCAACCTAATCATCTAAATTCCTAATCTTATTACACTATATAATGTATTCTAGTATGCCCATCTTGCATCCTCACACCTTTAAGTTTCCAGCTATACCTTAATGCAACCTCTCGCTAGCAATTATATTTATGTACTGGTCTTAACAATATTTTTCATTTACACTCTTTATATTATTGTGGTAGACTATTTACCACAATAATAAATATTATGAATGTATGGTCTATTGTTCGATTTTTAGATCCATTGGGCTTTTCAATTTTCACTTAAGGTTTCTCAACATAGTATTTAACTCTTATAACCTTTCGGCCTGTTTGGGTGCAAATATGTTCGTTTAATTCTGTTGTAGTACTTACCCAACTATTTAATTTGTCAATCTGAGGTTCGTAGAATTACGAGACACATGCACTATATATGCAGGACTGAAGTGGAACTAATTTAATCTAAATTACTGAAATCAAATTAATCTAGGAAGGCATTGAAACATTAACTATGAAATCAGGAAATTGCATAAAGGAAAAGCAATACAACATGTGAAGAATTGAATGACAAACAACATATGTGAGCTCACAACAATAAAACTATCTCAAATTATATTACAAGAATCAAATTACAAATCATGAAAGCATAACAATAAAAGATGAATTCAAAACTAAAAATTCCCTTCTCCTAATTACAAGACTATCTCTCCAAACTCAAAAACTCTATATCTCCATTCTTCCCCTTTCTATCCTATATCCCTCAAAATGAAGAGAGAGCACTCTCTTATATACATGAGGAAGATAACCATCTCATAATTACATATCCAATATTCTCTCAAGCACTCTCAACTAATTTCCCATTATTACAAGATATTATCCCTTTGAATCCTCCACACATCTCTCACATATCTTGGATAAGATATGCCAACCAAATCCTCCATGATCTCCTTAGGAATAGGCTTGAATAATTATCTCCTTAATATGGTGGAGGAGATATTTGAGACGTATCTTGGAATTAATCCTTCACATATTTCCTACACATTACAAAGCTCACATATTCTTGAGAGATATATATATATATAAATATGTATATTTTCTAATATTTAATCATAAATTCACTTATAATACAAAAATGAATAAAATGGAAAATAAGAAGGTGAAACCCAAATGTATTTATGAAAATGATATGATAAAAGGTTAATGGAATGATGAAATGTAAGGAATAGTGAAGGAAAAGGTGGATAAAAATATGACATTTATGAGTCCCAACATCCTCCCCAACTGAACTTGTTGCATGTCCTCATGCAACCATGCATGGGTCTCTTTAAGAACATTTGGCATCTTGAACTTTGGCTTTACATGATGATGTCTTTTAATAATGAATGTTTCTAGGATATGTGAAAGACATGAGTAACAACTTACATTTTCTTATGGTTGGTTCTTGTGTGACAACCATGAATACAAAGAATGTTGGTTCTTGTGTTAACAACATTCATTTCATTTTTTGTTGTCTTTTCTTATGGTTGGTTCTCATGAATACAAAGAATGTTGGTTCTTGTGTTAGCAACATTCATTTCATTTTATGTTCTCTTGCTGCAATAATAATGTAAACACTTACTGGAAATCATAAGCTATCAATGTGCATAAGGAAGCCATTTTGTAATATTCATGAAGTATGCCAATATGTATATTGATGTGTATGAAGCAAAGTGCAACAAAGTATCATTGGAAAAGAAATGTTGGTGAATGGTAAATGAGATAAAAAAAATGGAGTGATAGTGGTGAAGAAATGGAATCATGGTAGTGAATATGTAGCGAATATAGTTCCCCCTCCTCAACTGAATTAGTTGCATGTGCTCATGCAACTTGACATGGCTCATGAAGGGAAATGTAGCATGGTGAGGGAATTTTCCAAAATATTCAAATTAGCATATAAGGAATTGCATGATTAAAGATTAGAAAACAACATACCTCTACTTACCCAAGAATGATGAACTATGCAATAGGAATGTAGTTGCTGCTACTACTGCTGGATCAGTAAAATGAATGTAGCTGCTGCTGCTGCTGGATCAATAAAATGTGACTGATGTTGTTGTAACTGGATCATGGGAAATGAAGGAATCTGAACTGCTGATGTTGAATCATGGAAAAGATAAAGGCTAAAAGTGGAACTGTGGTACTCTTGTCGATCAGAATTCATGCTGCGGTAACTGCTGAAGGAGTCATGAAAAAGTGTATAGTCTTCGTCTGATACAAAACTAATGGTACAAGTCTAATCATGCGAAAGAATGTGTCGGTGTCGAGCATGAAAAGAGATCATTGGATTACCGGCCATTGATGCATGTCGTTAACCAATGCGAGGCAAACTCACCATTGATGTCAATGAGTGCCAAGGTACTCGAGTACATCTTGCGAAATGCGAATAAAGGGGTTGACGTCGAGCCATTTGCAAGATCTGACGATCAAGGGACATTGATGTATTCCCATGATTGTCAGCGAGAGAACTTGCCATTAAGGCATGCAAGTCTCAAGGTACTAAAAAATAACTCTAGTCTATTTCCCAGATAAGGTGCTGATGTCGATGGGGCAAGACTTGTTGAAAGGTGGGCCTTAAGGAATCCCACATCAGTCAACACAAGTTTGTACAAAAATTTTGGTAGGACTATAAATGGAAAGAACTCACGGACAAGCAGTGTGGATCAACATGGCTAGGAAAACAAGGCAATGTAATCATGGAAAGGGAATAAGTTTTATTCAGAAGGCAAACTAGAAGGAAAAACTGAAAAGGATAAAGGAATGTATGCGATTCAGAAAAATAGGCGTGCATGAAGTCGTGAAAGATAAGGAAATGGAAGATGGGCTGCAACATAAGGATGGTCTAGGCGTTTGGAAGGAAAAAGGTGAGTAATCATGACGCAAAATAATTTTTGTGTAATGGTAAATGTCATTACATGATACATGTGATCTCTAGAGATCTCGCCTTCATGATTGTCTTCAATACCTGCATAAAAATTTTCGCCTTTGTGTGCCATCTCCATCTATCATTCCTGTATGATGTGACTCAAAAATAAATTAGCTCATTTTCAAGAATTTATGAAATGCCCATTTTTTAATTATTTTTCGAAGTTACACTAATTGTGGATGAAAAAGGTGTCGCATCGTAATGTTGAATTTTCTGCATAAGCTTCCTGTTGACCTACACAACACCAATCTCATTTATCTTGTTAGTATATGCATCCTAACTTTTGCCCATAAATTCACTTTAAAATAAATGATAAAATCCAACATAATTTTATTTCCCCCCATCTAGAGATATCGCATAGCCCTATCCAATGTACTCATTGATTGTGCAATGCTTTTTCAAAATGTTTTAATTGGTTTGTAGTAAAAGTGATTTAAAACATTTGAAAAGGCTTTTGTATTTGTTGGGGAACGAGTAGTTGGTTTTTATGAATTTTTATGTAAATGAATGAGGGCAAAATTTTTTATTTTATGGTTTTTTTTTTTTAAATAAATCAAAATTTTTTTATTATTTTTATTTATTTATTTATTTTATTTTTAAAATGAAAAAAAATTATTTTATCATTTATGTTTGGTGTTGAATTAAACAACAAATTAAACTATTTTTTTTTTAATAAATAACAAATTAAAAAAACAAAAGTTTTTAATTTATTATTTATGGTGATTTTTTTTTTTAATTAAACAAAACTAATAATGAAAATAATAAAAGAAACTACAACTCAACAACAAATTTATGAAGGTTTTTTATTTTTTATTTTTATTTTTTATATTTTTTTTAATCATTTTTTAATAAATAACAAATTAAAAAAAAACAAAAGTTTTTAATTTATTATTTATGTCGATTTTTTTTTTTAATTAAAAACAAAACTAATAATGAAAATAATAAAAAAAACTAACCCTAATTAAAAAAAAAATGATCAAGGGCTGTGAAAACTACTCAGTGATAAACGATTTGGATCGTAACGATTGACGAGACTGTAAGGTTCTCTTCAAAGAGCACCTCAAATCCGGCAGATTTAAGAGCTTCAATACACTGGTTTGTAGTACGAATGTCAGGAAGCCCATCTGCAAATTAAATTTTTGCCTTAATCTTCTGGTATTCTTCATTCTTTGGGTCAAAAGAGTCAGTCATGCACCATTCATATGCTGCAAACAATTGGCCAGGTTTCAGTACTCTTTTTATCTCTTTGTAGCAGCCAACTGCATCTGGTGCATGACAGGTAGCCTCAATTTCCTAAACTGCATCAAAAGTATCGTTGAAGAAAGCCATCTTCATGAAGTCTCCCGTGACAAAATCACAGCTTTTGTCTAGCACACATTTCCTGTTAAGCTCTTTTCATCTTGATATCTGATACGCATTATTATTCAATCCTGTGCTCGAAGTCCGTCTGAACCTAGCAATTTCTCTCAATGGGCCTCCAATTGGTTCTACATATTGCAGTTTTGATAAAAATCAAAAGATATCTAAAACGGATTAAAATATGATAGAAATCCTACCTCGAACCAGACTTGAACAACACTAACACTTATATCACGTATTCAAAGAATCAGATATGAAACCCAAATTTGAGGTTGGCATATTCAACAGTTTGTTGCCCAACATAGAAAATAGTGAACCCTAATGAACCCTAAGAAACGTGGCCCACTTTAAAAAGAAAATACCTCTGCTTCTTATTCCACAGTTTCAAGCTTTTTCCCACTTAAGGACCTTCACAGTCTCCCAAGTGAAATCAAGATCCTCTCGACCAAAATGGCCATATGCAGCTGTTTTCTGGAACCTCATATTGCCTCCTCTCTTCAGATCAAGGTTGATCGTGATCATGCTAGGCCTGAAATCAAAATTCTCTTTAATTATCTCCAGAATTTCTTTGTCTGGAATACTCCCTGTACCATACGAATCAACAAAGACAGACAAAGGCTCCGGCACTCCGATGGCATAAGACACTTGCACAAGGCATCTCCTTGCAAGTCCAGCTGCAACAATGCTCTTGGCAGCCTGTCTCATTATGTATGCTCCACTCCTGTCCACCTTAGTGGGGTCCTTCCTAGAGAATGCACCTCCTCCTTGAGCTCCCCACCTTCTATAAGTATCGATAATAATCTTCCTGCCAGTGAGGCCTACATCTCCATGAGGCCCTCCGATCACAAATCGACCAAACGGGTTCAAGTGGAATATGGTATTCTCGTCCAGGTACTTCTCAGGAATCACCGACTTTATCACATGTTCCTTCAAATTTACCGCAATCTGGTCATTGGTCACTGTCTCATCGTGCTGAGTTGAGATGAGAACAGTGTGAATGCGCTCAGGAACCATGGCACCCCGTTCATTTCGGTACTCAATAGTCACTTGGGTTTTCCCATCAGGCCTCAACTAGGGACAGGTTCCATTCTTTCTGACCTCGGTGAGCTTCGCTCCCAGCTTGGTAGCCAGAACATGGGTCAGGGGCATCAGCTCTGGGGTCTCATCAGTTGCATATCCAAACATGTGACCCTAGTCACCAGCTCCAATCTCCTCAGGCATCTTGGTAAAGTGTCCATGAACTCCCTGGGCAATGTCAGGGCTCTTCTGTTCAATGTTAACCAGCACTTTGCAGTGATCAGCATCAAGGCCCACATCGTCAGAAATGAAACCAATCTTCCTGCAGGTCTTGCGAACAATATGCTCATAATCGACATCGGCCTTGGTGGTGATTTCACCAAAAACCATGACCATGTTCGTTTTTGTGCAAGTCTCGCATGCTACTTTGCTGACGGGGTCCTGGGTGAGGCATGCATCCAACACTGTATCAAAAACCTGATCACAAAGCTTGTTAGGGTGTCCCTCATTGACAGACTCTGATGTGAAGAGAAAGGTGTCCATCTTAGTTTGAGACAGAGATGAATGGTATCTCTTCCTTTCTCATCATGTGCGTAAGAGAGTGCAGTGAATAGTGTTGAAATTAATGACACAGTGGTTCAGTGAATTTTTTTTATTCCTCGGCTACTGGAGATCTTAGACTAGGAGCGGCATTAGGCGAGGTATAATCTGTTATAAATTGCATTATTCTCAGGCTGAGATCTCGATGGGTGAGCATTCAGATGAATTGGCGTTATCTCTTCCTTAGTTCGTGGACAAAAAGCTTGATTTTCTCAGAAAGCCCGATTTTCTTATGGATTTTTGCAGATTTTGTGTGCTTTCTGAGGGAGCGGCGATGGTGGAGGGTGAGGAGGTGACCAGGTGCATGAAACTACTTAATACCAGTGCTTGATGGTCAGAATCGTGCTCGAAATTTCTTTGAATAACAAGTCGACTAATGGTTTTTTTCCTTTGAATAACAAGTCGACATAGGTTTAAGTGCTCAAGGTTGAAGGCGCCAAAGGGCAGACAACATGCGGAAACACCAGGACACGGTCAATTTGCATAACACTGATCGGTGCTCAACGCAGGGACCAAGTTGTTTAAAGTGCTCGGTAGGAAAGACAGGAAGTTAGCCCAATCCTTGGACCCATGGCACCCACAGGATCATGACCTCGAGTTTGCGTTGGTAGTAGGTTTAACACTCGGTCTTATGCATTTGTCTTTGCATTTTTGTGAGTGCGTTGGTTAGTTGTTTTATTATTTATTTTTTATTTTTTATTTATTTTTTATTATTTATTATTTTTTTTATTTTACTTTTGTTGTTTAAATTTTTATTTATATATATATATATATATATATATATATATATATATATATATATATTAAAACTGTTTTGTGTTGTTTTTATTTTCATGAATGTTTTGTTTTGTTTTGTTTTGTTTTTTTTGTTTTTTTTTTTTTTTTTTTTTAAATTTAAAAAATGAAATTACGAAAAACGAGCTATTACTTCTATAGATAATTTTGTTAAACGTACAGACTATCAAAACATAATTTATAACTCATAAAGTTTATAGTTTCTAAACATAGATTTAAACTCCAAGTTGTTTAAAGGGCTCGGTAGGAAAGACAGGAAGTTAGCCCAATCCTTGGACCCATGGCACCCACAGGATCATGACCTCGAGTTTGCGTTGGTAGTAGGTTTAACACTCGGTCTTATGCATTTGTCTTTGCATTTTTGTGAGTGCGTTGGTTAGTTGTTTTATTATTTATTTTTTATTTTTTATTTATTTTTTATTATTTATTATTTTTTTTATTTTACTTTTGTTGTTTAAATTTTTATTTATATATATATATATATATATATATATATATATATATATATATATTATTAAAATTGTTTTGTGTTGTTTTTATTTTCATGAATGTTTTGTTTTGTTTTTTTTTTTTTTTTTTTTTTTTTTTAGAGAATTTTGTTAAATGTACAGACTATCAAAACATAATTTATAACTCATAAAGTTTATAGTTTCTAAACATAGATTTAAACTCCAAATTTTTCATCTTAACATGACTACTTTATCTCTTCCAAAAGTTCATCACAGCATTACAGTTTTATTCAAATACCGTTCAAATTTTAATGTGCATACCACTTAGATTCGACTAGTTGCCTCCCAACCTTAGAGCTCTTTCTCCACAGCTCACCCCCCAGCAGAGATATTTTCCTCCAGTGATATATAACCTCTTGTCTATCCTAAATATTCTTATATAAGCTTGCTTTCCCTAGCCTGTTTCCCTTAACCGTGTCCAGTTAATTGAAGATGTTGTATTCGTGTTTGCCTAGGCTTTCCTTTTGTTTATTTCACAAAGGTACTTTTAAAGCTAGCTTTTCTGCTGTTCCAACTTTATTTCACCTCATCCCAGTAATTTGCTCTTTATTGAGGTACTTTTTAGAAATTTATCTCCAATCTAATTTTAGTATTTACTTTATTCCTTTCAAGAATTTTTGGAAGTCTGGGAAAGTCTTACAACCTTATCCATCCTCATGGATTTGGCTTCCAGATCTCTAATCATAATCTAGTCATTGAACATTAATTTCTATTTTATTTTATTAATTTAATTTAATAAAATATATCCACAATCAGTATGTTTTATTTGGCGTGCACTTTGACCTTAAAGTCTTTAACTGGCTATTTTAAAAAGCATAAATTTAGGGACATTATAGTGAGGATGGATAAATGCATATTGTAATCATGCCAATATTATATTGTAAATATTTTGATCTTTAATGACCTATATATGAGTTTTTCTTGGATTTTTTATGTGGCTTTTTACATTTGTGGATTAGAAATTGTAGGTAGTCCCAACCTACATCACCAATGAACCCATGGGAGGATGACCTCATCCTTAGAACTAGCCCATAAAAACCTCTCGCAAAGTTTTCTGATAGATTCTATGATTCTTTTTGAGACCCTTGTCATGGCCATCAAATATACTGGGATAACTTCAGTGACTTGTTTTATCAATAACAGTCTCCCTACATGTGAAATCCATTTGAAACTCCAATTATTTAGCACATATTCCACCTTTTTCAGCAACCAAAACCAATCAATATCCCAGTAATATTTTTGTTTCAGATAAAACCCTAGGTATTTCAAACTATGCTGAATAGTTTTTAATGTGAAAGGGAAATTTCTCTCCACCCTTCGCACTTCACCTCATGAGAGGCCAACACAAGAGAGAATGGATTTTTGGATATTTATTACCATGTTTGTTTCAAAATACTACCTTGACCCATTGTAGAAAATAATAATATCATCAACAATAAAGAGGTGAGTGATGAAAAGTTTTTCTGCTACCTTAATACCCCTAAGGCCTCCATGAATTTTCTTTACCAATAAAAATTTACTCATCTCCTTAGCAATTAATATAAATAATAGTGGAGATAAAGGACATCCTTTTCTCAATCTCCTCTGAGCATGGAAAAAAAGGAGAGGTCGATCCCTTGATCAAAATAGAAAAGAGGAAAATGTTATAAAACTCATTTTCGAGTTGATTAAAGGCCCTTTGAACCCCATGCGGGTGAGTATACGTCAAATAAAAACCCATTTGAACTTATCTTAGGCCTTAGATAGGTTAATTTTTTCAATGATACCCTTTATATTTGGATCTTGAGGCTATGTAGGTCTTATTTCTCCATGGCTATGCCTTTGTGAATCCGATGTCCCTCTAGGAAGACAAACTATTCATTAGAAATTTTCCTAGAGAAAATTGGTCTGAGTCTATTTGCTATAATTTTGTAAACTTAGCTACACAAAGATATTTTTATGTAGTAATCAAAATATTGGGCTCATCCATTTTTGGAATGAAGGTGATAAAAATATCATTTAATGGATCATAAAATCTCCTAGTTTGATCAAAATCCTCAACTATCTTGATCAAGTCTACTCCCACTGAACCATATAAACCCAAATAAAATTTTATAGTCTAACCATAAAGGATAGGAATATTATCTTGTCGAATACCCATTAGAACAACCTCCACTTCCACATCTGAGATTAGATCCATCAAACTTTAATTGTCTTCTTCATCAATGAAATGGAGAAATAATTGAGCAAGATGTACCACTTTAGTAATGGTAATTACCTTTAGTGCCTTGAATATATTTTTCAAATGATTTTTCACCATAGTGGTTATATCCTCAAAATTATTTTCTCTTCCCCCATATATCTTGTTTAATTCCCAATAATTTTATAGCTTTTGCGCTCTCTTTAACTAAACAAAAATTCTCTCGTGTCTCCATTCTTCTTTGTCTTCATCCAAGAGTATCCTCTTTGTAGCCTCCAATTGAAAAATATTTTGTTTATCTTCCAATAAGTCATATCGGCCACCCTGTAAAGATTTTATCTTTCCAATTATTCTTCCATATATTTTAGTGTTGCGTCATATCTAACCCTCTTTTACAATTCCCGTTGAATAGTGGCTTGTTTCACCATTTTTAAATTATGAGAAAACTTATGGGTGACTTGGGATTAAAAATAATGATAATACAGAATTTAGGTGTCCTTTATCATATTCACAATGCTTTAATAAATCAACCATGAGGGATTTAATTTGAAAGGACTTCCCTGTTTTCCATTTCTAGCTTTAAACTCCAAGAAGGACAGATGATGATCGGAAACCCATCCTACTCCAAGCCATTGGTGGAAAAAAAATATTCTTGCCACCATACCTTTTGGAATTCTGAAACTTTCAAGAAATGTGGCCACCATCACATTTCTAGTTCTCCTATTTCTCTTAGAGAGTTTGAATTTAACGAGATTGGCATCAATGAGTTAGTTTTTTCTAATCTTCCCCATAAAGAAATAAACCCTAGAACCCAAGAGAACTTGTCACCCCCATACCTCAAAGGTGAACAAAGATAAATTCACTTCCCACCCAACTTTAAGGTTATCCTTCTTCATAAATAATTTTTTCAACTAATAATTCCAGAATGGTACTCTTTCATTGCATGAGCCATATATATTCACTATATTTAAGTCCAAACTTAGCTTAGAGGAGAAAATTTCTTCCCCTAGAACCATGTCTCCACCCTGGAATTTAGAAACTCTAATATATTTCTGGTTGAAACTCACATCGGCATCAAAGAAAAAACACCTGGGAACTAGTTTGTACGAAACTTCTACGATTTTATCACCCTCCCCAAAAGTCCCCTCGAGCATCAATATATAATCCTTTTTTATCTAAATCATCCTTCTCAAGGATAGTTTTTTCATGGGGCTAGATAAACATTTTCATTTGAAAGAAATATATTGAATCATGAGAGAACTTGTTACGGGGCCTATGCTACTTTAAGCACGCCATGAATATATTTCTACTTTTCCTTAGGAATATCGATTTAAGCCTTCAATTTTTCCTTCGATATTAGGTTTTTTCTACCTCTCGAATAACATTTTCCAATTTTTTCTGTGAGTGTTTACAAGCCTCCAAAGCTATTCAGGGATTCTCCTTTCACCTTTCTGGGTCTAAGGTTATAGTGGGGATCCATTAATAATAGATGGTCTAGGTGAGGCCTAGGATTATAGAGAGGTAATAATGGAAGGAGAGTTGTAATAGGTCTTTCATTTGATTCAATGTTCAAAAAAGATAAAGGGAATATGCACAAGGAGTGTGGTACTTGAGGACATAGAATTTAGATGCATTGAGAAATAATAATTCACAAGATTTGAACTAGGGAGGTGAGAAGGAATATGGTAATTAACCATAAAATTTTCCGTCTGGTCTGTTAGACTTCTATACCAATAGATGTCATATTTCCTTATTGACTTGATGGGCTATGCAATATGTTCATACCTTTTCTTGTTGCAAAGGTTTTTCATATTCTCAAAAAATCAAAAAATTTAAACAATGTAAAGAGGGTATACCCTAAAAGAAAAACCAAAGGGTGAAAAGAATAAAAATGGCCAAAAAAGTAAAAGAAAATGAACCCCACAAAAATAAAAGCCAAGGAAAGTGTGCAAGTCTAAATGTCACTACTTTTTGCTTTGATGTTATTAACAAATTGTTTGCAACTTGTATCTTATGCCACAATTTATGAATAGTCAAACAGTTTAAGCTTGGCTAATTCATCTTTGAATTTTATGTTTTAGAGATAGAGAATAAAATCCGACCAAACTGTTTAATCTTGGCAGATAAGTAGGTAGGTAGAGTAAATAAAAGGAGCTCAACAGCTTAATCTGAGCCCTTGGATGTAATAAGGTTAGAATTTCAGATGTAAAAAAAAAAAAATTGATGAGGGTTTTCCAGTCTAAGTGCACCCTAATAAAGAAGAAAAAATGGTAGGGTAAAGTAGGTAGGGTAGGTAGATGATGTTGCAGAATTACATGTGATGAATAATGGCTTTAGATGTGTTAACTATTTTACTTTCATCACAAGTGCAATGGCAGATAACACATTGGAAGAATTTCAAGCAAAGCAAAGTCAAATTATTAACTTCCCTTCTCAATTTCCCTAGAAATTTAACTAATTTCCCCTAAGTACTAAGGCATTTGAAAATTAAAGGGGCTCAAGGAATTTCCTAGACTTTTGGAGGGACAGGACCCTCGGCCCAATAATTGGAAAAACCTAAGTACTTAAAATCATTAATTCACTTCTAAAAAAAAATTCTTTTCCTAAGTAAAATTCGATTTTACTTAGGAAAATCATGCAATATTTCATAAAAACCCTATTCATAAAGCATAAGTTAAATACATTATGTTGATGTTTTATACTTAGCACTTTTGTTCATTTTCCATATTAATTTCGGACTTATTAAAAAAATCCATATGCAAATTTCCCCTTTTCCCGTATTATTTTAATAATAAAATTCCCAATTAATATAATATCTCACCCCGTTGGTTGAAAAATAACCACATTAATTCAATTAATTGGTTGAAATTCCAATCGATTAAAAACCCGACACCCCACCGCATTTAAAAAAGGGTTAATTAATCCTCATGATTAATTAATAACCTGTCCCACCAATAGAATCACCCCCGATATGATTAATTATATTATATTGTATTGGGCCTGTCATTTTAATTATACGCCATCTTCCTTTCCCGAGGATCGTCCAATCAACTCATCTCAGATCTATGGTTATCACCCATATCGCTGGCCATCCTCGTCCAAACGATAACACGTGATGGCCAAGTGATTTTCTGAACAGTGTCGTGCCACACGTCGTCCATCATATGGAATCACTCACCCTCCGCTGAAAACCGCCCTTCCTCAAAAGCGGTGCGATGGAAACCACTTACCGCCTGCCTCCCCTGATGAAACCTCTGTACTTGCTAACCTCATACATTAAAAAATTAAAAACCCGCCAACCTTTTGACTTTGTGAATAAAACAAACATACCCACATCATTTTCATTGTCCCATGCAACGATATTCTAAATCAGCTGTCTAAATATGCCAACTACTCCCGTGATGAAGAAATTTGCATTCAAGCATCCAGAATTCATCTCGCCTTAACCAGCACATGTTTTCATCACTGTTTAATTATTGGAAAACAGGTATTTACCCAAATTCCTGTCAAACTCTGTAAAAACCTGGTTTTTGTCTTGAATTTCATAAGAAAACTGAAACAGGGTTCAGGACAGTTCCCAAAACTGCATTTGCATTCCCAAACCTGTGATTGTGCCCGTCTTTCAAAAAAAACATGAATTCATTTCTGAATCCACAAGAACCATAAATGGAGATTCTCGTGGCTCTAAATGCCACACCCCTTAATTCCCCTCATAGAGATTTATATTATCTATCTTTAGTAGACAGAGGTTTCCAAATTAAAGACTTGGTTCTCAGTGAAAATGCCCTTCGAATTTTCTATCACTGTAGAGATAATTACTTGAAAGGTTCTTAAATTTTTGGATTAGGGTAATCCAATCTTCCCATGTATCTTCTCCCCTCAGTCCACATTTTTCCTGAGATAATCCATTACTGCCATGCAAACTATGATCCCAATCAACGAGCAGTTTTGTCCCCGAGTCAGACTGTCCTTTTTCGCATAACTTCTCAGTCTATCAATGAGATGTTGCAATTTCAACCTATTCAAGCCCTTACTCCCCTTTCCATGGGAGAATTACTTGAGAAATCTGCCAAATTATCCCATGAAGAGTTAGATCGCCTCTGCAAAACCTTCATGTTTCCAGAACATCAGACCAAAGGCCCTCCCCCTTATGGTTACACATTTTTCATTGATGTGGGAAGACTTATTCTGAATATGATATCCTCTATAATGGGTTTCAATACTACTGAATATGTTGACCAATTAACCCTAGTATTGTTATCAATTTTTACCCCTGGACAACCCCCTGCTGTCAAGTATGATTTTGCTTCTTACATTGCAGATAAAATCCATGATCAGTTCATGAGATTAGGGAATGAAAGAGTGTTCAAGTATTCTTCTATTATATATCATCTCATGCTTTACTTTCAATCAGAAATTTTCCCTTTCCATGCTAAAAATCTTGATACCAAAGGAAATCCTAGGTCTGTATTTTTTTGGTTTGCCATCACTCATAATTCTCGTGATTCTCCTTATTCCTATAATGAGTTTACTGACCTTTTTGTACACCCTGCAACCACCTTGTTGATAGGAGTCTCCCCTCCTAGGGTCAATAATGAAATCAAGAAAATTCTTCGACTCTCAAAGCAATATCGGATAGGTGACTGGTACCTATACCAGAATCATATAGAAATCAAAATATATGGGTGTGAGTTATGCCCATTCAAGTTGCCAAAATATGTCCCAATGAGACTCTTTGCATTAGAGCATTTCAGGCAGATGATCAATTCAGATATAGGTCATTTCTACAATGCAAATAAAAAAGGATCAACTCACGATTAAAAGTCAATTAGGTCCCTTTGTCTACAATTTCAGAGATGCTGGAAAGGAAGCTGAAAGAATCTTAGAATATTATCTAAAATAAAATAAAAAAGTTTCTATTGGGTACCTTATTACCCAAACAACTTTATTTTTGACAAAAGAATGAAAAATAAACTATCACCATACATTCATCAAAGTATCCCAGAAATTGAACAGTATGCCAATATGGATGACTGGATGGAAGGGACATTGATAGAACAAGACAGTGAGCAGGTCAATGTTGAAAATGTAATGAAATACCTTGAAAAAATACTTGACGTAGACTCTTTTGGACATGTATAGATACCAGGTATTGGTTCTTCTTCTGCTGGGACTTCTCAACAAAATTTACAGGAAATCAGTGCATTGGCTACAATAGCATCTAAAGGAAAGGACAAAGAGGTTGATATACAAGTTTCAGAAAAATTTACAATGACAGAACAACCTCAAACTTCTAAAGAACAGGGTCAAGTACAGATTTCTCCTACTCAGACCAATGTGGTATAAATATCAGGTTTACAAACTCCTCTTAATGTAGAAAAGGGTAAAAAGAGAGATGTTGAAGTAGCTACTCCTATCAGTGGATCTTCTGAATAGCCTGATGTTAAAATTCAAAAATTAAATCTTCTTCCAGAAGTGGAATTTGTTCATGAAATCCCTAATAATCAGACATAAGAAGAATTGGGTAGTCAGCAGACATGTACAATCAGTGGGACATCCACTACTTTACAGAGAAAAGAACTGCAAAGGCAGCAAAGTGTAGAGGTATCATATTTCAAACCACTAGTAAAAGATGTCTGGGACATTAAAAGAACATTCATAAATATAAATGCCAGAAATGATCCTCTCAGACTTCAAGTGTACAATCAATGTTTGAAGATGGCTCCTAAGAATCAACAAAGATTGATGTCAGCCTATGACATTCAACAAGGTAAAATGGTAATGAGTCACTTCAAACCCAAAGTGCAGCAACCTCAAACAGCTGCAGATTATATCAGGACTAATTTTGAGGTCATAGCAAAGGATATTCATCCTTTGGATCAAATTGAGCGGCATAAACAGACAGGTGAGATGATTTATTCTACTCTGACGGATAAATCAATGATGACTCAAAAATTTGTAGGATTCTTTAGAGAATGCTAATGATCAACTAAGTCTTGAAAAAGCCTCTTCTCAGGCTAAGGAAAATAGGATAAAAACTTTGGAGGAAATCATTATTTTATTGGGTCATAATCCCAAGGATGTGAAAGGTATAGAAGCTTTGATCAAGAAAAAAGATGATGATATTGCAGCCTTGAGAAAACAATTGAAGTTGCCAGCCTCAAGACATCCACAGACTATAGAAATTATAAAGCAAAATTCTGAAGAAGAATTGATGGACTTGAGCTTGAAACTGAATGAGCAACTTAATGAAATGGAAAAAGAGCTTGAAAAGGCATTGAAATACAAGCAGCCTAATGTTCCAGTGTCTACAGTAGAGGTAGTTACAGGTACATCTGCAACAGGTGAGCCAACAGAATTGTCACAGGTAAATACTTCCAATTTAAGTATAGAAGAGTTAATAAAGTCAATGAAGGAATTGAAACTCCAAGTGACAGCGCTTCAGAGAACAAAAGTACAACTTACCAATTTGGAACAAAAATATTATCTCTTAAAGATGAATGTTGCAGATAAAACAAGAGAGGTCAACATATTAGAAAAGTTAGTCAACATATTGGAGAAGGATCTCATATTAGAGAAGCCTCTAAAGGAAATAAATGAAATTCTTTGGGACAACATCATCCATTCAATAAGAGATGTCTGGCCCTCAATTCAAATAATGTATGAACATAATGATTTAGTCAAATTGGCTCTGGAAGAAGTCCTCAAAGCAAGAGAAGAACTGGGAAACATGCCAGAAGAAGCCAATGAACCTATCCACTTTTTGAATAATTAGAACAAGCATCAACTTGAAGAAATTGGCATCCAAGACAGGACAGGAACAATTTTGGAAATAAAAAGAGTTTCTACCAAAAGAACTCTGATGCAGAATTTGGAACGAAGATGCTCTGACATGCAAGAAGAAATCACTGCCTTCATAAAAAGATTTGATATTTTGTTGAATAAAGGATTTCCCAGTCCTTTAGTTTCAGAGGATAAATTGATGGACCTTGAAAGTTATGTTGAGAAATTAGACAAGTATGCTGACATTCAAGCGAGTTCCTCAACTAGTTCATCAACATCAACATTGCCTACAGGAAAAAATCTTCATGACAGATTGGAAAATTTGTTTTATCTTGAGCATGGAGTAAAGCATTTGTTCCCAGTTCAACCTACCTTCTTTAGGTATACAGAGACAGATGAAACTCTGAGAACACTGCAAAGGACTAGGATATCAGAAGACAAATGGTGGGAAGACATGCTAGAAATTTTGTAAAAATTATCCTTAGATGAATTTTTGATCATTGACTACAGTAAAAGTTATCATAAGAAGGATATAAGGGTAGACAGAGGTTAAAGTGTATCAGAGTAGTTAAAGAGTATCAGTAAAATGGAGCAGCCAACATAAAGTTACTAAAGAGGACAACAATGAGCCAAAGGGCCTGCCTCCAGCACATTCTCAAAAGAAGGAAATAGCACAACATCAGTTATCATTTTTTCTTATCTACGAGACCATATTTCTCTAGTTTGTTGTAAAATACTTATGAGTGATCCTAGACTATATCTCAATTTTTTATGAGATATTTTGTGTAATTTTTTGTATAAATACTCCCTCAATTGGAGTATTGAGGAGGGATTCTTACACTTTGCTGTAACATTGAATATTTTGGAATAAAGTGCTATTGGAGAAATTTTGTGTGGCTAGCTGGATGATGAATTGATGCAAAACAATTTTTACAGGATTCTTGTGTCAGACAACGAATCAATAAGTCATCTCCCTCTTATGTTTTGAAGTCTTTATAATGTTTATTATATCATCTGTGTTTCATTTTTGAATGATTAATGAAAAGGAATAAATCTTAAGTGCTTAAGTGTAATATGATTTTAATCATTTCCATTCTAAATGTTTTCTTCTGAACTGGTTTAAACAGTGAATTCTTAATTGCTCATGTTTTTCTAGTTTAAGCATTTCGATTATTTATTAAAGAATACTTAATTTCTCTTTATAAATAATCACTCAATTTCCCTCTTATAAATGTGTTTTAAGTATTCTTAACTACCCTTCATCCATTTTGATTACATCCCATTCATTTTAGATCTATAATTGTTCCCTGTTTGATTATCTTGCCCTGTGAAACCATCTTTTGTTAAGAAACTTAATCCAGTTAAGCCATATTTTTTACTCCATTAGCCCAATGGCCTAAAATACTCAATCTTACCCTCAGCTATTGAATTCCATCACCCAAATTCAAACAAAACCCCTGGACTTTATAAATAGCCTAATATCTCCTAAAACAAAGCTAAATTTTATAGAGAGAGCCCTCTATGGGTACAGATTGGCTAGATTTTGTACCTAAAAGTTGGTTTGTGGTTACCTCGGACCCCTTTCCTCTTCCCAACAACTTCAAGGAAAATCTGAGTGATAACATAGTGGCGACTCCACTGGGGACTCTGAATAATTTTATTGTTACTATTGTTTACTTTATAAACTACAGACGGAGCCTAAAGTTAGCCAGGCAGACTTTGAACTGCTTTTGCTCTGCAATTGCATAAGTAAATAAATGTTGCTTCAGTCTATCTCTGGTCTAGTTTATGAACTGAACTTTGGTTTCAAACATTTGATCAGTTCCTCTAGTTAAATAAATCTTTAAGGAAATTTTAAATCCAATATCTAAAACTTCTTAAAGAGACTATTGAAGTTGTATTCTTCATTCTATCTATACAAAAAACCAAAAATATATCACCTACAAACCTGGATTCAGAAAGGACTCGTTACACTAGGGCTAATCCTGATCCAAATCCACCGCCTGTGTTTGAAAATCTGGATCTGATCCCCAGAATTCTTAGGAGACAAGATAGTCAAGAAAGCTCTGGTAGTTCTCGACCTCTCTATAGATCGATATCTTGTCCTGTGAAATGGATTTATCTTAAGGATGAACCTTTTGACGAGCAGTTTGAAACATCTTTATTTGTAAATTTTTCTGAATCTGAGTTGTTCAATTTGGTTCTAGACCCAGTATTTCTTGAAGATTTACAATTTGAATTTTTTACTTCACATCTTGATAAACATTTGCGAGATTCCATACAATCTGAGTTTACCTCTGAAGAAACTTCAAATATTTCTGTGATAACTTCAGCTTCTCTAAGTTCATCAACATTTCCGCGAACATCTCAACCTCAAACTACCCCTTCTACTCCTCCACCCACCACTCACATACCAACCTCACCTATTATTTCATCATTACCTCCTGCAATGGAAAACAGATATGCTCCTTTGGTATTACCGGCCAATATAGGGGCTATGCCCCAAGATTACCAAAGTAAAATCACTCCTTTTGATGGTTCTAGTACCTACACTGCATAACAGCATACTAAAAAGATGACCGATTATTTTGAAATTTATGAAATCGATGTTGATGATGTGAGAATGAGAATATTTTTCCAAAGTCTTACTGGAGAAGTCAGAACCTAGTTTAGAGCCCTTCTTGCAAACATTGTTACTGACTTACAAGCTCTTTATAGATCATTTTTAAATAGATGGGAAAGGAAGAAAGATCCTCTTCAAATCTTATCAGACTTTGGAAAACTAAAAAGAGGAACAAATGAGACTGTGCAAGATTATGTCACCAAATTCAATGAGGCTTACAATGTTGTTCCCCAAAATTTTAGACCTCCTCCAGATTCAGTATCAATCAAATTCCTTGATGGATTTGATTCCGATATAGCATATCAACTTAGGGAAAGAGCTCCTCAAACTTTAGAAGAAATGCAAAGCATAGTTGTTAGTGTTGAAGCCAACTTGATAGAGAAACGAGCTAGAGCCAGAGCTGAAAGGAGAATGCCTTTAAACGAAGAACCCACAGCTTTTGAAAAGAATATGGATGCTATTATTAAAGGGATGGAAAGACTAGGAGATAGAGTAGAAACTATTGAAAAGAATAAATCTCCTTGGGATGATCAAACGAGTAATGATGTGAGAAATCCAAATTCCAGGAGGAACCAAAATCAAAATACTGGAAAAACTGGTCCTGACCAAAATATTAGGCCCCCATTCCAGGAAAATTATGTTGAAGGCTCAACTTCTAAGGAACCAACTGAATATGTTCAAATAAACAACTTTACTGAACGCAAGGATGAACCAGAAATTTTCTTGACCCAAGATGATCAAGAAGCTCACATCCTTAAGTAGTTTCAAACTCATTCAGGAGAATCATTTGACTTTAAGGAAGGATATGACACAGCCATTTACGAAGTTCATAGGCAATATAATTTGAGGAGCAAAATAATTGATGTCCCGGAAACAAGTAAGCAGAAAGCTGCAAAGCAACCCCTGAAAGGTAAAACCAATACTACCCCTGTACATATTCTTTCTAGATCAGATTCTAATCCTTCTCACCCAATAATTGAAGATGTATCTGATACTCAACTGAATAAAAGCCAACCTTCCAATACTCTTCCTCCCAAAGGAAATGTAGAGGAACCTCCAGAAGTTGATTCAGAAACAATTTCAGCCAATAACCATATTCTTGAAAAAGAGAAAAACACTGAAAACATATAAGATAAAGAGAATCCAGTTGTTCGAAATAAAAGGACTCAAACCGAGAAACCTTTTAATCTAGAAGTTGAAGTAGGAAAATTAAAGATAGATGTTCCATTGCTTGAATTAGCTAAACATGATGTTTACCGAAGCCAAATCAATAGATCACTTAATATTACTGGAAGTGATGATTCAGTAAATGTTTTTGATGACCAACCCAGATTACTCTTTGGCCGTGAAGTAAATGGAAAACAAGAAAGTGGAGGAACTCCTCCATTCTATGTGAGTTTGAATATACACAATAAAATACTTCATAATGCCATGCTTGACTCTGGGGCATCTCACAATATAATGCCCAAGGCTTTAATGGAGAGATTAAACCTAGACATCACCAGACCATACAAAGATCACTTTTCTTTCGATTCAAGTCAGGCAAGATGTTTAGGACTAATCAAAGACTTGCGTGTTACATTGGTTCAATACCCTCCGACAAAAAATTTGATGGATATAGTAGTAGCAGATATTCCTCCAAAATATGGTATGATATTGTCCAGATCTTGGGGTGTAAAACTTAGAGGATCTCTTCAATTAGACATGTCATATGCTACTATTTCAGTGTTCGGCCAACCTAAGAGACTATATAGAGAAACTCTAATGAAATATGTGGTAAGTAGTCAGGAGAAGTCTGAAAATTTCCCCATTTACTCAGTACACTCTAATATGGACTCATTTATTCTTTATAATGATGAATTTGATCTCGCCACTGAATTAGAAGTACCAGCAATAGAACCAAAAGAAATTGTAAATAAAAAATCTAGTGTTCAAATCCAGGAAATATCTGAGGAAAAAGAAACATCAGACACCCCAGAAAAACCAGAAGAAAGTAAAAAACTAGATCTCACTATTAAGAAAGTTCCTGAAACGCCTGATACTAATTATGAACATGAAATTCTTTGGCATTTATAATTTGATGTTTCGGTTAATAAGTTAGGAGTAGGAGCTGGAATTTGGATACACAATCTTGAAAATGATCATGCTGAAGGCCATGCTTACAGATTGAAATTTAAATTCACTAATAATATGGCAGAGTATGAAGCTCTTTTGTTAGGGCTCAAACTTGTCAAAATATTAGGGGAAATTAGAGTATCTGTCATAAGAGATTCTAATTTAATCATTCAACAGATCAATGGTGACTTTTTGACAAAATATCCCAGACTAAGTGAATATAGAGGAACAGTTGTAGAGATTCTCAATATTTTTCTATAGGCTCAGCTTGCTAAAATCCCAAGAAAACAAAATTTGCATGCTCATAGTCTTGCAATGTTTGCTAGCACTTGTAAATTACCATTTGAACCTAATCATTAGTTCACAGCTGAGATTAGACACAACCCTGCTATACCAGACAATTTTAAGAATTGGCAAGTGTTTGTAAATGACAATCAGATTAATAATTTTTTGAGTTTAGAGAATGAATTTTCTAACTGTAACATAGATGAAGATACATTCATTGAGTCTGATCAAATAAATGAACAAGAAAAAAACATTTCAGAAGAAAGTGCAATTCAAATGCTTCACCCAACGAAGTTCACCAAAAAATAAATCTAGGCCCTTAAACAAATGGAGGTTGATGAGATTATAGAAGATGAATCTGAGATCATTAATTTGAAAGATAATCATTTGCCTAAAGGATTAACTCCTTTAGAAGATATTTTTTACTCTAATGACATTCCACTGAAACCCAAAATGGAACCATTGAAAGCTGATATTGAGGAATATAATTTGGGAACTGAAGAAAATCCTAAAATAATAAATTTATCTAAATCTTTGCCTCCCGATCAAAAACTAAAATATGTTGAATTAATAAGAGAGTTCCAGGATGTGTTTTCCTGGAGTTATGAAGACTTGAAATCATATGATACCTCTATAATTTAGCATACAATACCTCTAAAACCATATCAGAAACCATTTAAACAGAAACTTAGAAGAATCAACCATGTATTGTTTCCTTCAATTGAGAAAGAAATCAAACGAATGTATGAAGCAGGGATGATTTCTCTGATTAGGTTTTCAGAGTGGGTGTCTAACTTAGTCCCTACTAGGAAGAAAACTGGAGAGATCAGATTATGTGTTGATTTAAGAAATGTAAAGAAGGTTTCTCTGAAGGATAATTATCCTTTGCCTAAAATGGATCACATTTTACAGAGGGTAGTAGGTGCTTCAAGGATTTCTCTTCTAGATGGGTTCTCAGGATACAACCAGATTTTGGTTCATCCTGATGATTAGGAAAAAATAGCTAAATTACAACACCATGTGGTACATTCAAGTACGTTAAAATTCCATTCGGACTTAAAAATGCTGGAGCAACCTTTCAAAGAGCAATGGACATTGCATTTGAAAAAGAAATTCATGATGTTCTAGTTATATATCTAGATGATTTAACTGTTTTTTCTAAATCAAATCAGCAACATTTGGACCATTTCACACAAGTATTCATAAAATGCAGAAAGTATGGTATCTCTTTGAATCCAAAGAAGTCATTGTTTGGTCTTGAATAAGGTAAACTCCTGGGCCATATCATTTCCAAATATGGTATTATAATTGATCCTACTAGAATAGAAGCTATACTGCAGATACCTCATCCCAGAAATGTCAAATAACTTCAAGTTTTCATAGGAAAAATCAATTTTTTGAGAAGATTCATTTCTAGCTTAGCTGAATTAACTAGATTTCTTACTAACATGTTAAGAAAGGATTCAAGTATTAAATGGACAGTAGAAGCCAAACAAGCATTTGAAGAAATTAAAATGGCTTTGACTAGAACACCAGTTCTTACCAGTCCAAAATTTGATAGAGACTTCATAATATTTTCATTTGCATCAGAACATACTATAACAATTGTTTTATTACAAAAGGATGATCAAGGATATGAAAAACCTATAGCCTTTTTTAGTAAAGCACTGAGAGATGCATCATTAAAATACAACATCATGGAAAAACAAGCTTTTGCACTTGTAAAAGCTATTAAATATTTTAGAATCTATATATTGTATTCCCATGTGATAGCCTATGTGACAAATGCTGTTGTCAAAGACATCTTAACTCAAGATGGAATTGAGGGCAAAAGAGGTAAATGGATTTCTACCATATTAGAGTATGATATTGAAATAAAACCTACAAAGCTGATAAAAGGACAGGGATTGGCTCAACTCATGACAGAAACAAATTGCCAAGCCCTGGATATTAATGAACTGGATAACGAATAGGAGATGGCAACTCCACAAATCAACCAAGCCTTCTTAGATTCACCTTGGTATGCTGATATAATTTATGTATTGTTAAACTTGCAAGCTCCTCCAGGGTTATCCAGAACAAAGAAAAGGTTTTTAAATATGACATCTTTAAAGTTTTGTATTTTAGATAATGTTCTATTTTGGAAAAATCATGATGGTATTCTATTGAATTGTTTTTTAAAATATGAAGGTGAAAAGGCTCTCAATGAATTCCATGTAGGATATTATGGTGGACACCTTTATTAGAAATCAACTGCAAATAAGATCCTAAGAGCTGGATTCTATTGGCAAACCTTGTTCTCTGATGTAAAGAAGTTTGTCACTGCTTGCCATAAATGTCAAATTTTTGAAGGCAAGAGAAAACTATTACCTTTACCCTTGAAACCAATTTCCACTGAAAAACCTTACCAACAATGGGGCCTGGATTTCATTGGAGAAATCCATCCTCCTTCTTCTGGCCAAAACAAATGGATCCTCACTGCCACAGACTATTTCACCAAATGGATAGAAGCAATTCCTTCCAGACAAGCCAATGACTCTGTGATCATAGGATTCCTAGAAACCAATATACTATCAAGATTTGGTTGTCCTAAGAAAATCATAACTGATAATTTTGTTGCCTTTAAATCAAAAAAGTTGATAAATTTTTGTAATAAATATCATATCACTTTAAGCCATTCCACAGCCTATTACGCTTAGCGTAATGGACTGGCTGAATCTTCCAACAAGAGTCTCATCAATATTATTAAGAAATTATTGGAAGAAAACAAGAAAAATTGGCATAAGAAACTTACAAATGCACTATGGGCAGACAAACTCACCACTAAAAAATCTATTGGGACAAGTCCTTATGAGTTAGCTTATGGTATTGAGGTTGTATTTCCTTCATCTTTAGGATTTCCTGTAATGAAATTACTTCAAGAAGCTTAGGTTGAACCTAATGATATTAAAAGGAGAATAAATCAGACTATCAATTTGCAGCAGACCGGAGAGGAAGTTTATCAAAGATCCAAAATATTACATGAGAAACTAAAGAAGATATTTGATAAAAGGACCAAGGCAGAAGATTTCCAATTGGGAAGCAAAGTTTTAAGATGGGATTCCAGAAGAGAGGATAAAGGAAAACATGGGAAGTTTGAATTCCTGTGGAAAGGACTTTATATTATTCATGCTTTACAAGGAAATAATACATATTTTCTGAAAAACTTGGATGGTACAGAAACTGAAGAAGGGCCAGTTAATGGTCAAATGTTGAAACATTAATTTGATCCTATTTATTAGGGTAATTCTGATTTTTAACATGTACATACTATATCCTTTGTAATGTATCAGTTTTGAGTGGATAGTAATTTACTGGAGTTGAAGCCCGAAGAGAAGGCCCTAAGCTTCAAAAGTATTACTGTCATACATACAATAAAGCAACAAGAAGAAGAAGATTCCATGGTTTAGTCTTAATTATTTTGAGGCCAACTAACCTGTTGTTCTTGACTTTTCACCAGGAAAAGCCATCCCCAAGTGGAGCCACTATTAGACTCCTTTACCAATAGGTGTCATATTTCATGATTGACTTGATGGGCTATGCAATATGTTCATACCTTTTCTTATTGCAAAGGTTTTTCATATTCTCAAAAAATCAAAAAATTTAAAAAATGTAAAGAGGGTATACCCTCAAAGAAAAATCAAAGGGTGAAAAGAATAAAAATGGCCAAAAAAGTAAAAGAAAATGAACCCCACCAAAAGAAAGGCCAAGGAAAGTGTGCAAGTCTAAATTCCACTACTTTTTTCTCTGATGTAATAAACAAATTTTGTGCAACTTGTATCTTATGCCACAATTTATGAATAGTCAAATAGTTTAAGCTTGGCTAATTCATCTTTGAATTTTATGTTTTAGAGATAGAGAATAAAATATGACCAAACTGTTTAATCTTGGCAGATAAGTAGGTAAGTAGAGTAAATAAAAGGAGCTCAACAGCATAATCTGATCCCTTGGATGTAATAAGGTTAGACTTAGACATATTTCCAGATGTAAAATAAAAATTTTGATGAGGGTTTGCCAGTCTAATTGCACCGTAATAAAGAAGAAAAAATGGTAGGGTAAAGTAGGTAGGGTAGGTAGATGATGTCGCAGAATTACATGTGATGAATAATGGCTTTAGATGTGTTAAATATTTTACTTTCATCACAAGTGCAAAGGCAGACAATACATTGGAAGAATTTCAAGCAAAGCAAAGTCAGATTATTAACTTCCCTTCTCATTTTCCCTAAAAATTTCACTAATTTCCCCTAAGTACTAAGGCATTTGAAAATTATAGGGGCTCAAGGCATTTTCTTGAATTTTGGAGGGACCAGACCCTTGGCCCAATAATTGGAAAAACCTAAGTACTTAAAATCATTCAATCATTTAAAAAAAAAAAAATCTTTTCCTAAGTAAAATTCCATTTTACTTAGGAAAATCATGCAATATTTCATAGAAACCCTATTCATAAAAGCATAACTTAAATACATTATCTTGATGTTTTATACTTAGTGCTTTTGTTAATTTTCCATATTAATTTCTGAATTATTATTTAAATCCATATGCAAATTTCCCCTTTTCTCGTATTATTTTAATAATAAAATTCACAATTAATATAATATCTCGCCCCGTTGGTTGAAAAATAACCATATTAATTTAATTAATTAGTTGAAATTCCAATCGATTAAAAACCCGACACCCCGCCACATTTAAAAAAGGGTTAATTAATCCTCATGATTAATTAATAACATGTCCCACCAATAGAATTACCCCCGATATGATTAATTATATTATATTGTATCAGGCCCGCCATTTTAATTCGCTGCCATCTTCCTTTCCCGAGGACCGTCTGATCAACTCATCTCAGATCTACGGTTATCGTCCATATCACTGGCCATCCTCGTCCGAACGATAACTCGCGATGGCCAAGTGATTTTCTAAATAGTGTCGCACCACGCGTCGTCCATCGTATGGAATCGCTCACCCTCCACTGAAAACCGCCCTTCCTCAAAAGCGGTGGGATGGAAAACACTTACCGCCTACCTCCCCTGAGGAAACCTCCTTACTTTCTAACGTCATACATTAAAAAATTAAAAACCCGCCAACATTTTGACTTTGTGAGTAAAACAAACATACCCGCATCATTTTCACTATCCCATGCAACAATTTTCTCAATCAGCTGTCGAAATATGCCAACTGCTCCCGTGCTGAAGAAATTTGCATTCAAGCATCCAAAATTCATCTCGCCATTGCTAGCACCTATTTTCATCACTGTTTAGTTACTGGAAAATAGGTATTTACCCAAATTCCTATCAAACTCTGTAAAAACCTGGTTTTTTTTTAATTTCATAAGAAAACTGAAACAGGGTTCAGGACAGTTCCCAAAACTGCATTTTCATTCCCAAACCTGTGAATGTGCCCGTTTTTCATAAAAAAACCGAATTTATTTCTGAATCCACAAGAAACAGAAATGGAGATTCTCGTGGCTCTGAATGTCTCACCCCTTAATGCCCCTCACAAAGATTTAGATTATCTACTTTTAGTAGACAGAGATTTCCAAATTAAAGACTTGGTTCTCGGTGAAAATCCCCTTGGAATTTTCTGTCACTGTAGAGATAATTACTTGAAAGGTTATGACATTTTTGGATTATGGGAATCCAATCTTCGCATGTATCTTCTCCCCTCCATCCACATTTTTCCTGAGATAATCAATTACTTCCATGCAAACTATGATCCCAATCCACGAGCAGTTTTGTCCCCAAGTCAGACTGCCATTTTTCCCGTAAATGCTCAGTCTATCAACGAGATGTTGCAATTTCAACCTATTCAAGCCCTCACTCCCCTATCCATGGGAGAATTACTTGAGAAATCTGCCAAATTATCCCATGAAGAGTTAAATCACCTCTGCCAAGCCTTCATGTTGCCAGAACATCAAAGGCCCTCCCCCTTATGGTTACACCTTTTTCACTGATGTGGGTAGGCTTATTTTGAATATGATATCCTCTATAACGGGTTTCCATACTAGTGAATATGTTTACCAGTTAACCCTAGTATTGTTATCAATTTTTACGCCTGGAAAGCACCCTGTTGTCAAGTATGATTTTGCTTCTTACATTGCAGATAAAATCCATGATCAATTCATGATATTAGAGAATGAAAGAGTGTTCAAGTATTCTTCTATTATATATCATCTCATGCTTTACTTTCAATCAGAAATTTTCCCTTTCCATGCTAAAAAAATTGGTACCAAAGGAAATCCTAGGTTTGTAATTTTTTGATCTACCATCGCTCATAATTCCCCTGATTCTCCTTATTCCTATAATGAGTTTATTGACATTTTTTTACACCCTGCAACCACCTTGCTGACAAGAGTCTCCCCTCCTAGGGTAAATAATGAAATCAAGAAAATTCTTCAACTCTCAAAGCAATACCGAATAGGTGATTGGTACCTATACTGGAATCATACAGAAATCAGAATATATGGGTGTGAGTTATGCCCATTCAAGTTGCCAAAATATGTCCCAATGAGACTCTTTGCATAAGAGTATTTCAGGCAGATGATCAATTCAGATATAGTTCATTTCTACAATGCAAAGAAAAAGGCTCAACTCAGGATTAAAATTCAATTAGGTCCTTTTGTCTGCAATTCCAGAGATGCTGGAAAGGAAGCTAAAATAATCTTAGAAGATTATCTAAAATTACAAAAAAAATTCTATTGGGTACCTTATGACCCAAACAACTTTATTTGTGACAAAAGAATGAAAAATAAACTATCACCATACATTCATCAAAGAATCCCAGAAATTGAACAGTATGCCAATATGGATGAATGGATGGAAGGGACATTGATAGAACAAGATGGTGAGCAGGTAAATGTTGAAAATGTAATGAAAGACCTTGAAAAAATACTTGACCTACACTCTTTTGGATAGGTACAGATACCAGGTATTGGTTCTTCTTCTGCTGGGACTTCTCAACAAAATTTACAAGAAATCAGTGCATTGGCTACAGTAGCATCTAAGGGAAAGGAGAAAGAGGATGATATACAAGTTTCAGAAAAATTTACGATGACAGAACAGCCTCAAAATTCTAAAGAACAGGGTCAAGTACAAATTTCTCCTACATAGACCAATGTGACAGAAATATCAATTTTACAAACTCCTCTTAATGTAGAAAAGGGTAAAAATAGAGATGTTGAAGCAGCTACTCCTGTCAGTGGATCTTCTGAACAGCCTGATGTTAAAAGACAAAAATTAAATGTTCTTCCAAAAGTGGAATCTGTTCATGAAATCCCTGATAATCAGACATAAGAAGAATTGGGTAGTCAACAACCCTGTACAATCAGTGGGACATCCACTACTTTACAGAGAAAAGAGCTGCAATGGCAACAAAGTGCAGAGGTATCATCTTTCAAACCACCAGTAAAAGATGCCTGGGACATTAAAAGAACATTCATAAATATAAAGGCCAGAAATGATCCTCTCAGACTTCAAGTGTACAATCAATCTTTGAATATGGCTCCTAAGAATCAACAAAGATTGATGTCAGCCTATGACATTCAACAAGGTAAAATGGTAATGAGTCACTTCAAACCCAAAGTGCAACAACCTCAAATAGCTGCAGATTATATCAGGACTAATTTTGAATTCATAGAAAAGGATATTCATCCTTTGGATCAAATTGAGCTGCATAAATAGACAGGTGAGATGATTTATTCTACTCTGATGGATAAATCAATGATTACTAATAAATTGCAAGATTCTTTGGAGAATTCTAATGCTCAACTAAGTCTTGAAAAATCCTCTTCTCGGGCTAAGGAAAACAGGATAAAAACTTTGGAGAAAATCATTATTGGATTGGGTCATAATCCCAAGGATGTGAAAGGTATAGAAGCTTTGATCAAGAAAGAAGATGATGATATTGTAGCCTTGAGAAAACAATTGAATTTACCAGCCTCAAGACATCCACAGACTGCAGAAATTATAAAGCAAAATTCTAAATAAGAATTGATGGACTTGCTCTTGAAACTGAATGAGAAACTTAATGAAATGGAAAAAGAGCTTGAAAATGAATTGAAAGACAAGCAGCCTAATGTTCCAACGTCTAAAGAAGAGGTAATTACAGGTACATCTACAACAGGTCAGCCAACAGAATTGTCATGGGTAAATACTTCCAATCTAAGTATAGAAGAGTTAATAAATTCAATGGAGAAATTGAAACTCCAAGTGACAGAGCTTCAGAGAACAAAATTACAACTTACCAATTTGGAACAAAAATATGATCTCTCAAAGATGAATGTTGCAGATAAAACAAGAGAGGTCAACAGATTAGAAAAGGTAGTCAACATATTGGAGAAGGATCTCATATTGGATAAGCCTCTAAAGGAAATAAATGAAATTCTTTGGGACAACATCATCTAGTCAATAAGAGATGTCTGGACCTCAATTCAAATAATGTACGAACAGAATGATTTAGTCAAATTGGCTCTGGAAGATGTCCTCAAAGAAAGAGAAGAACTAGGAAACATGCCAGAAGAAGCCAATGAACTTATCCACTTTTTGAATACTCAGAACAAGCATCAACTTTAAGGACTTGGTATCCAAGACAGGACAGGAACAATTTTGGAAATAAAGAGAGTTTTTACCAAAAGAACTCTGATGCAGAATTTGGAACGAAGATGCTCTGACATGCAAGAAGAAATAACTTCCTTCATAAAAAGATTTGATATTTTTTTGAATAAAGGATTGCCCAGTATTTTAGTTTCAGAGGATAAATTGATGTACCTTGAAAGTTATGTTGAGAAATTATACAAGTATGCTGACAATCAGGCTAGTTCCTCAACTAGCTCATCAGCAGCAGCATTTCCTACAGGAAAAAATCTTCATGACAGATTCGAAAATTTGTTTTATCTCAAGAATGAAGTAAAGAATTTGTTCCCAGTTTAACCTACCTTCTTTAGGTATACAGAGACAGATGAAACTCTGAGAAAACTGCAAAGGACTAGGATACCGGAAGACAAATGGTGGGAAGACATGCTAGAACTTTTGTAAAAATTATCCTTACATGAATTTTTGATCATTGACTACAGTAAAAGTTATCATAATAAGGATATAAGGGTAGACATAGGTTAAAGGGTATCAGAGTAGTTAAAGAGTATCAGTAAAACGGAGCAGCCAGCACAGAGTTACTAAAGAGGACAGCAATGAGCCAAAGCATAGGGCCTGCCTCCAGCACATTCTCAAAAGAAGGAAACAGCACAACATCAGTTATCATTTTTTCTTGTCTACGAGACCATCTGCGTCTAGTTTGTTGTAAAATACTTATGAGTCATCCTAGATTATATCTCAATTTGTTATGAGATATTTTGTGTAATTTTTTGTATAAATACTCCCTCAATTGGAGTATTGAGGAGGGATTCTTAGACTTTGTTGTAACATTGACTATTTTTGAATAAAGTGCAATTGGAGAAATTTTGTGTGGCTAGCTGGATGATGAGTTGATACGAAAGAATTTTTACTGGATTCTTGTGTCAGACAACGGATCGATAATTCATCTCCCTCTTATGTTCTGAAGTCGTTATAATGTTTATTATATCATCTGTGTTTTATTTCTGAATGATTAATGAAAAGGAATAAATCATAAAGTGCTTAGTGTAATTTGATTTTAATCATTGTCATTCTAAATGTTTTCTTCTAAACTTGTTTAAACAGTGAATTCGTAATTGCTCCTGTTTTTCTAGTTTAAGCATTTTGATTATTTAGTAAAGAATACTTAATTTCTCTTTATAAATAATCATGAAATTTCCCTCTTATAAATGTGTTTGAAGGATTCTTAATTTCCCTTCATCCATTTTGATTACATCCCATTCATTTTAGATCTATAATTGTTCCCTGTTTGATTATATTGCCCTGTGAAACCATCTTTTGTTAAGAAACTTAATCTAGTTAAGCCATATTTTTTACTCCATTAGCCAAATGGCCTAAACCACTCAATCTTACCCTCAGCTATTGAATTCCATCACCCAAATTCAAACAAAACCCCTGGACTTTATAACTAGCCTAATATCTCCTAAAACAAAGCTAAATTTTACAGAGAGAGCCCTCTCTGGGTACATATTGGCTAGATTCTTTACCTAAAAGGTTGTTTGTGGTTACCTCAGACCCCTTTCCTCTTCCCAACAACTTCAAGGAAAATCTGAGTGATAACATGGTCTTCCATATCTCTCTCCATATTATCTCCTAGCTTATCCCCCACCATTGAAACTACTCCCATAGTTTCATCGCCCACAAGAGCCATAGTTGAAGCTCGAGTTGCATCGAGAGCAACTAAATGGAGATGCATTTCCTCATCATTTGTATCATCCACATTTTGATATCCCCTAGCATGACCAAACATCTGTACACTTGGACCTCTTTTTCCTTTATATTTCGCAGGGAAATCTCTTAGAAAATGGTCATGAGAATGACAACAATGACAATAGAAGGGTAATTCTTCATAATAAATATATTAAGGATGTCTATAAACCCTATATGTAAGATTGAACTCAACAAAAAACCCCTCTTAGGGGTCAAGTTTAACCAGGATTCTTGTAATATAGTTGAGTTTTGTGGTCTTGAATGACATGCCAGCTTCAAGAAAAATCCCCCAATTTATCACCAATTGCATGAAAAACATCTAGAGTCCAAAATTGTCATGGAAGCCCTAGTAGCATAACATGTACTCGAATAATGACCTACCTTTCATGAAAAGCATCAAATAATATACTCTGCCTCTTTAAAAAAACTAGTAGGAGTCTTTGCATAAGTTCCTTTCCTTAATCGATCTAACAATTTCCATCGACTCAACCTTTCATGACAACCATCAAATAATAGACTTCACCTTTTAAAGGAATTATTTATGAGTCTATGCATAATTTATTTTACATAATCGATGTAATAATTACCATTGAATCAAATTAAATAATGAACCAACGATGTACATGGATTCTTACCTCAACTACTCTCATTGGGGAGTTGCACCATTCCTTGTTCACCCAAATTCATAACCCCTCAACCTTGTAGATTATACCCTTCTCCCAAAAAACCAAAACTCTCTTGAATATATCCATGGTTCCTATCATTCCACTATTCTTTGATGTCTATTATCTCCCTCTAGTTGATCAGTGCCTATGGTTTTTGGAACCATGATTGTTCCTTCTAATATTTCAACTGAACTCTTTGCATCTTCATTATTTCCCGCACGGAAATTTTTCTCCCCCTACAGTCCTTGTAGCCTATCTGAGACATCTCCTATCACTCCCCCTTACTACACACAAACCCTAAGGTTTTATTTCAAATTAACAATGTTGTGTAACCAGCTCCAAAAATAGAAGAAAAGAGATATGAACGCATTAGAAATAAGCCACTTCGAGGGGGAAACATCCAATACATTACATAAATGAACAATTCTTGGATGATACAATTTACAAAACCTCCTTTCTATATATAGGAGTCCATGGGGCCATAATGTAATCCTAGTGGGGCCACAATGTAATCCTAGCCGACCTAACAATAATAATTTAAGGGCACAATAATAACAATATGGGGTTACAAGGGTACAATAATAACAATAAGGGGGTTACACTAACAACAATAAGGGACTATACTAGTAATATAGGGACCTAACATGCCCCTCTCCTTCAAAAAAGTGTTGTCCTCAACGCTTGAGTAGCTCTGGGTGCTTCTCTATAAAATTCTCATCCTCCCATGTAGAATCTTCAGTGGGTAAGTTCTTCCACTTGATGAGATACTCTGAAATTGACCGATTTCATAATTTTCGAGTTCTTGTTTCCGTGACCGCTTCAGGTTCCAATATAATTTTTCCTTCCTCATCAAGTTCTGGAAATATTGTTTGAACTGGAATATTTTCACCTATAACCTTCTTTAAGCATGAAACATGGAAAACTGGATGTACTCGCGAAGAAGCAGGAAGCTAT